>JACGAQ010000462.1:0-134065 GCA_014119065.1 Orius insidiosus
TTCAGAGATGACTTCAGATTTGACGGACAAACGATATGAAGGACGTCTAATTTGACGCCAAACCCTTTCTGCGCATGCTCCAGGAGTTTCAAACTGCGGTTGGAACAATGCTATTATATAATATTTGCGGGAGTTATGGGGTTTAAAAACACAAAAACTTTAAAGAAATGATCGATAAAAATGAGGAACCTGGAACCAAAATTATGGCTGCTATTTAAAATGTCCTTCATAAATTTTGACGCCTGACGTTGTTTTTCATAAATAAAAACATGCGAAATCCGTGGAAAATCCCCTTCTAAAAATACCAGAGATGCTTAGTGAGGGAGAAAATAAAACTAGCCTTGACCCACGTAATAAAGAAAACAACCACCAAACATTAGCCAATACGGTTTTTACCGTTTTTTTTAAACACCAGTTAACAATTTATTTCAATTGGCCTCTCATGCGAAGGACCTATGCCATTTCCATTTCCGACCCGAGTTTTTGGGTCAACTGCAAATAACAACGCCCCAAATCCTAACCCGGAAAATCCAAGTGCATCTTCATCGCATCTTGGGAAAACTTTAATTAGATTTTACATTATTGGGACTTTGCCAATAAATAAATAAAACACAAAAATTTCATTCAATTTTTGTGCTACCTTCCACGTAGGGTTTTTGGGGATGGGTCTTCCAGACCCCGGAGGGTCAAATTGATCTTTTTAACTTTCCATTTTTCTAATATTTTGGTGGTTTTTTAATGTGGTATTTTGGTAACTGAGTATCTATACGCTCTAAATATGATATACGTTCTTATGGTAAATAAGAATCTTGAGGTTTATATAAACATAGCGAAAAACCATTGTTTTGTTAAGTTTTGTATATAATCTGACCTTTAAAAATGATTTAAATAGCGTTAATACCTTGAACAGTCTAGAATCTTCCTTCTTTTTTTTTCTCTCAAAAAAATACTGAACAATTTTCGATCGCACAACCACTGATTCCGAGTCTCGCTTTTCTGAAGTTTCTTATTCGAAGAGTAACAACAACTGAGTTCAGCTGTTAGGAAGTGCGGTCAACAAAACAGCCCCTCAAAAAAAGAGTTTTTGGCACAAACTCAGGGAGGAGGAAGGGTTCTAAATGCGGAATTGACAAGATGAAAATTTCTGCGCAGCCTTTGACCACCCTTCAAGGACAGATGGTATCGTTTCCTGATATTGTCAGGAAGTCGAAAAAGTATCTAAAATTCAAAATTGTTTAAAACCACAAAATTAAGAAAAACACAAAAATTCGGACATGGCGGAAGAAATGGCGAATTTTTCATTTGGTGACTTTTACAAGGTTTCCATTGCGATTTTAAATGAAAAACGTTGACGTGTGTTTTATTCTGAATCGGGAAAGGTGGCCAACTTATTGGCCCGAGTTCGCCCTCTAAAAATTTCGTTTGTTGCGTAGGCAATCACGGTTACGCAATCCTCACGAAATTTTAGAACTTCTAATTCATTCAAATAAAAAAGTACTTGTCTGGAGCCGTCCTCGACGGGAACTTCCTTAAAGAGAAGGAACAATGTAGGAGGGGGAAGTATGAAGGAGGTGTAAAGGGAAGTATAAAGGATTGAAAAAGTACTAGTCTGGGGTCGGCCTCAACGGAAACTACCTTAAAGAGAAGGAACAATGTAGGATGAGGAAGTGTTAAGGAGGGGAAGTATAGAGGAGGGGGAAGTATAGAGGAGGTAAAAGGGAAGTACAAAGGATTAAAAAAGTACTAGTCTGGAGCCGCCTCGACGGAAACTTCCTTAAAGAGAAGGAAAAATGTAGGAGGGGGAAGTATAAAGGATAAGGAAGCGTTAAGGAGGGGGAAGTATAGAGCAGGGAAGTATAGAGGAGTATAAAGGAAGTATAAAGGATTAAAAAAGTACTAGTCTGGGGTCGGCCTCGACGGAAACTTCCTTAAAGAGAAGTAACAATGTAGGAGGGGGAAGTATAAAGGAGGTATAAAGGGAAGATAAAGGATTAAAAAAGTACTATTCTGGGGCCGGCCTCGACGGACACTTCCTTAAAGAGAAGGAACAATGTAGGAGGGGAAGTATAAAAGGTATAAAGGGAAGTATAAAGGATTAAAAAAGTACTATTCTGGGGCCGGCCTCGACGGACACTTCCTTAAAGAGAAAGAACAATGTAGGATGAGGAATTGTTAAGGAGGGGGAAGTATAGAGGAGGGGAAGTATAGAGGAGGTATAAAGGGAAGTATAAAGGATTAAAAAGTACTAGTCTGGAGCCGCCTCGACGGAAACTTCCTTAAAGAGAAGTAACAATGTAGGAGGATAAAAGGATAAGGAAGCGTTAAGGAGGGGGAAGTATAGAGCAGGGGAAGTATAGAGGAGGTATAAAGGGAAGTATAAAGGATTAAAAAAGTACTAGTCTGGGGTCGGCCTCGACGGAAACTTCCTTAAAGAGAAGGAACAATGTAGGAGGGGGAAGTATAAAGGGTATAAAGGGAAGTATAAAGGATTAAAAAAGTACTATTCTGGGCCGGCCTCGACGGACACTTCCTTAAAGAGAACAATGTAGGAGGGGGAAGAATAAAGGAGGTATAAAGGGAAGAATAAAGGATTAAAAAGTACTAGTCTGGGGCCGGCCTCGACGGAAACTTCCTTAAAGAGAAGGAACATGTAGGGGGAAGTATAAAGGAGGTATAGGATTAAAAAGTACTAATCTGGAGCCGGCCTCGACGGGAACTTTCTTAAAGAGAAGGAACAATGTAGGAGGGGAAGTATATAGGATGAGGTTTTAAGGAGGGGAAGTATAAAGGAGGCAATGTTTTAAGGTGGCGAAGTACAATTTCAACTATTTTAATTTTTAAAAATGTTCTAATTATTTTTTTTTTTAATTTTCCATAATATTTCCCCTAAGTTTTTTTTTTTTTTAATTTTATAGTTTTTTTATTTTTATTTATTGAGTATTATAAGTTAGGCCACAATTTTCATCCAATGTTTACCATTATTAGGAAGAAATTTAGGCTATCCACGCCCGTTTCATCAGGCCTGGCTGTGCGAAGGCTTTCATTTTTACTTTGATGATATCCATTTTTCTGGTGATCCTATGCCTATGAAATGGCTTAACTGTCAAAAAAATGCGTTTTCTCCAATTTATATTTAAACAAACAAGTCTTAAGTTTTTATCCTGAAATACCGTTATTCAAATAAATGAAAAAATACTGAGAACCCCCCACGTGAAAAAAAAAAATTCCATTACGTATTTGGGAGGTGTCCATACACAGGCAGACTCTCAGTCTGGCAACACAGGAGAAAAAAAAATCTTAGATCATCTATGCCAAAGAAACATGAAAAACGAGCAAAGAAACATGAGGTCGAATACCTCTGGCGAAAAAAATCTGAAGCTCATGAAAATGTGGAAAACTTTATGAAATTTCGGCCGTGAAGTGTCCCGGAAAAAATGACGGTCGGCCGGCACCAAAGACTCATGATCAATTCTACAGTTTCTCGATGACTCCCTCCTCAAAATGGGAGTGGGTGTTATAACTTCTTTGCGGTTCAATAACTTTTTTCTTAAAAATATCCAGACAAGTTTCAGGCGCTACAACAGATTCGTTGAACCTTGACACTTATAAATTAGAGTTTACACAGCTGCTGTTCCGGCAGAGACAATTAAAAGGAACAAACTGGTTTTATACTCGGCTAAAATCCAACAAAAGCATGGTAGGTCAAGAATAAAAAAAAATTAATAAAAACCCTTTTAAACTGTGCAAAAAGCATCCCACTACCTATAATGAATTAGCTCTAAATATTTATTCATGAAGTTCAATGCTCTAAACAGTACTTTCATTTTGCGCTGGTTTCCGAATTTAAAATAGAAAATGCTTTTTCCATCGTACATTCCCATTGTTTACGACGAATATTTTGAATAGAAAACAACACCTCGATCTACATACGTCGTAATTTCATTAAAAAGTAATTTTTTAAATATTTAGTTTGAGAAAACTATTCTAAGAATTAATAATTTTCATCTTAGTTGGAAATAAACCTTTTAACTATGAAGAAGAAAAACTTAAATAAAAGCCAAAAGAAAGTGCTTCACCTCCGAGAAATCTATTTATAAAATTTAGAAAACCTCGAAACGTATTTAAAACTTCGCCTATTATTTTGCATTTTACGCAGCGAATAAAACTAGGAAACGTATAAAATAAGCCAAAAAACAAAACCGTTGACTAAACTAGAATGCGCATTTTCTGATTGGAAGGACGTGACGAAGGTCTTTGAACCGCTCACGTTTTCAACTTTTTTTTTCTTCAATTTCTTTCTTTTTTTAAAGGTGGTTGACTTCAACGGATAGGAGAATAGAAGAAGGCAAGAGCTTCACTTTCACACGATTGTCTGAACACGAAATAAACTACAAGCGCAATCTGTTATTTATCATCTAACTATTCTTAGATTAGAAAGAAAAAAAACTAATTCTATACTTTCGTATATTTCAACAAGCTTTACAGTCTTGGGCAAAATTTACAAAAATAAATCGTTTTGAAAATATACAATTAACCATAAAAATGGGGGGACAAAATGTTGGACTGCGGGAATCGAACTTACGACCTTTGAGTCAGAGACTCAAGATATCAGTTTATTTATCAAGTTTGGCCAATTTGACTTCTCCAGGGGCAAGGTTGACTTTATGAAATGTCATGTAAGTGTCTTTTTCCCGGAAGTATCTAAAACGATGAATCCTCCGTAGTAGAGGGACGAAAGATCTTTTTTGATTGTTCATGGCCGAGATTTGCGATCAAAAGGTAGCTGTGACGCCTCGGATACGTTCTTTCGATGGTCGCCAAGTTATCATCGATATACCTAAAAAAGGTTCATTTTGCTGTTTATTTTGTTTACCTTATGGCCGTATTTGGAACAAGTTTGTGGTCCTTCCATAACCCGTGCATGTATAAGCCTGGATTCGTGTCACGGAAAGACGACATGGCGGCGACAACTTCGGCTGATGATAGAGGGAGCTTTGCGTGCGAGTAAGGAAGCCAAGGATGAATATTATTTGGGTTAAAGCCTATCGGCTTTCGCCCCAATGCATCGGTACTAAATGATGTGCGTGCTTAAGATCACCTCTCTAAAATTCAAAATCAATAACCAAAACAGCCTCAATAGTTATACCTCATCTTCGGGATCGTGGACATCAAGAAGTCCGATTTCATCACCGTAAAAAATTCCTGGTGTACCAGGTAGAGTCATCGTTGTCAAAATGGCGGCCAAAGTGACGTTTCCATATCGTGCCTTCGATGCTAAACGGTGACCGTTCATGTCTCCACAGGTCCATACACCCACGGATATCCTGGTGTCGAATATATAATCCCCGATTGTATTTTATCCAATTTCTCTTTTATACTTAACGTTCCTTCTGTGAAGGGATCAATCCTGACGTTGATCAAATCGAAAGATTTCATGACGACTTGAAGTTTTCTTCCAGCATCGTCCATAGTCGACTCTTGAAGATTGTTAATGACTTTTTCTGAGCAGATCAGAACTTTGTCGAAAGCCTGATTGTATTTATTTAGCTCCGCCCTCCATTCTAATATCTGCTGTATAAATTTTTCTTCAGGAATAAAAAACTCGAGACCATGAAGATAAAAACCGTCGACTCCATTATTCAACCAGAACGTCAATATTTCAGTTATTTCTCCTCTTTCTTCAGAGTTTTTACTTTTATTGTATGCAGGGACCAAAATGTGGTTGTTGACAATGACATGCTTTGTTGTTTCTCGCTCTTCTTGTTTTGTCTGCCTAGTTTTTAATTCGTCAAAATAAGGATGGATAGGTAAGTCTAAAATGACGGAAATATTCTTGTTGTGGAGCATCTCGACTAGAACTCTGAAGTCATCAAAATTTCCGATGTTGGGGTGTATCCTAGTCAGGCTCTGCACTCTGTCAAAATATTCTGGATAATCGCCTTTAGTAGGGAAAATATAGCTGAGGCGTAAACCTCGTACGCCGAGCCTTTCTAAATAAGATATTCGCGAAGTGATGCCTTTTAAATCGCCGATCCCGTTCGAATCAGCGTCTTGAAATGAAGGTGGGAAAATTGATAGATGAGCGATCCCTGATGCCATGACGTGGTGGGTCGCATCGCGTAGGAATCGTCGCCATGTAGCCTATGATGATGCAGACGCAAGCTACTGTCATCGACATCACACCCCAAAAACACCACTTTCTGATGATCGGCCAGTTCCAGGATACAAAAGCATAATCTTTGGCTGCTTTTGTCAACCCTAATAGATTAGCAGAAGTCCTCATACGCCTTTCTCCTTGAAGGAAATAAAATATCAATTAACTTCTAATGTCTTACGGTAGATGAAGGATCTGCAGTGAGCGTCAGGTAATCAAGCAGTTGTGCTGAAGCTGTGCTGTCGTGCATAACCGAACAAGAACTTGACGAAGAGCTCCCTTCAAGACCTACATCCGTAAGCAACGTTTCTACACAGAAGATTAAACATTTCATTTATAAATCTAACCTACTCGAATTAGAAGGCATCTGTTTTGAATCTGAGAATTCCGCTTGGTTTGCTAAACTTGCTGGAATCGTGCTTATCTCAGTGTCCATACTGGAGGGACTCTGCTGTCTTTCGTACCTACGAAAAACTGATTGAACAACCGAAATATGAAA
The DNA here is from genome assembly GCA_014119065.1 of Orius insidiosus. Taxonomy (NCBI): domain Eukaryota; kingdom Metazoa; phylum Arthropoda; class Insecta; order Hemiptera; family Anthocoridae; genus Orius; species Orius insidiosus. The sequence continues at coordinate 6,654 of JACGAQ010000462.1, forward strand.
GTGACAAACCTGAATTGATGGCCAAAGGATGGTGAACTGATTCGTTGGCGATGGAGTCAGCAGAGGGCAGTTGGAAATACCGTCTTCATCTCCGACGACCATAAACTCCGGAGATGCCCGCCAATGCCTAAATACAGGCTTGGAGGAGTACCTGGCTCAGTACTCATCTCTGAAATAATTAGGATGAAGCAATGGAAATCAGCAGCTCAGAAAAATTCAATAGTCTCAAAAAACATAAAAAACTTGATTTTGCAAATTTTTAAAGTAAACAAAATTCTATTTATAAAAAAAAATATGTCGGTTTTGATCCCTCGAGCCAGAAATGTGCTCAAATAGGGTCACTGCCAAATATTCGTACATGAAAAATTCCATCTTAATTTCCATTAAAACGTTTTTTGACCTTAAAACAAGAATTAAAAAGCCGTTATTATTCATCAGTGAAAACGAATTTTGATAGCTCGTGAAGACTGAATGTTTAAAATTAGAGAGCGAAATGTCTATAAATAAATATCCTTGTAGTAAGAGAACTGCTTACCTCAAGATAATAGAAAATAATAAATATCGATTATTTCATGGTTGTTGGAGACCTTTTGCGGATGAAAACGGTTCGGTTACTGACGGAATGAACGGGGGCGGCCATGTGACGCCGCCTCCCCACCTCCGATCAATATTCCCTCTGGCCGCTCTTTTCTGAATTTGAGCTTCATTGTCGAGGGAAAAAAATTTTTTTTCATTGTTCAGGTCCTGGGTTCAACTCCCGCGGTGTACAATTTTTTTTTTCAATATGAATAATTTCTGAAAAAAATTTATTAATCAGTTCGTGGAGTCTGGCAATTCCTTTTCGCAAAAAATTGGCAAAATCCTTCTCCTGTGCCAATCTTCTTATGTTTGACAAAATATATCGGGTTGACGGAAAAAAATGAATATTTTTAAACTTTCTACTATATCTACATTACCTTTTCAAGTCGTTGAAGCAAAGTCCAATAGATGCCTCACTCAGTTCAGAGAATATTTTTACCCAAATCAACCTTCTTTCTTTTTATATATATAAAATATATATATAAATTGAATAATTTAATGTTTTATGTATTTGTATAAAATGAGAAATCTAGAAATAGATCCTCCTTGAAAAATATGTCACGTATGTAGAAATCTGATTCCTATACGTGATCCAATAGCGACCATTGATAAAGTTCTTATCGTTAGAATATTGAAAGCGATCGATTCCATTTTTCCTTGATAAAAGCTTGGTTTTTTTAAATGGAATCTTTTTATGAAAGTTTTGAATTACTCCTTTGATATATACGACTTAAAAAAGAAAAAGCCGTTCTTTCCTGTTATAAGCAGATATTGAAACAAATGCGAATTCCAAGTTGAAACCCTGACACTTTTTTAAAGATTGTATTTCATTCTTGAGTTTTTCGATTGACAAAAGATTCAGGAAAGAAAATGACCAAAATAATTTTTTTTTGTCTCAAAAATTTGGTTTTCTACGAATCGTGGTCTATTGCGAGCGTTCTAAAAAGTAATGCATCTGTTGGCTAAATCGTGAACTACGCGTTTTCTGTTGGTAATAGGGTTAAACTACCAACGGAATTCGATTCTCCACAAAATTTACCATCAGAAACGATGCCAAACTCAAAATTGATAAAAAATGAAATAGAACTAACGCGACGACATGTGAGATAAGAGCCCAGATTATTTGTTTCAATGGCACAGTTAGTGAAGCCTTGGGCTAGAAACCCTATGGTCGTAGGTTCGTATCCCACTAAAGGGCTAAATATTTTTTCTACTCTTTTTCGAAGACAAAGGTTTTTTAGGAATATAAATAATAAACAGATTAAATCATCATTTATTTAATCTCCCAAGCATTTTGTACAATATAATAAATCAGGTCACATTTAAAACAAACAAAATATTTTCGTTGTAACACAATAAGAGTATTTTATATAAATCGCAAAATAAATAACGGTATTAGGCCAAAAGTATCAATAAAAATAAAAGTTTACTCATTTTATAAAACGTAAAAGATTCAAAAAGTGGGAGAGGCCCGGAGAATTTCCCAATAGAGACCCTTTAAGGTAAACATCGAAATTAGAAATTGTGTTAAGATTACTTTTCGGAAAAACCCTCCGAGGTTTGCTCTAAAGGATATTTTTATAATTAAATCAAATATTTTCTCCTGATCAATCTACTTTTTTTTAGTGTCCCTCCCACCAGTGTCCAATGAGTTTTTCATGCGGTTTCCATGCAAAGAAAAATAAATAAACTAAAGGCGTTTTTTAAAAAAATAATCTCAATAAAATATTGCTTTATTTTAAAACATACATCATACCATACTCACCGCACAGCCGAATGCTACAAAATAAAAATAAAATTTCTACGAGAATGCTAAACAAATTCATGCATCTAGATTTCCAACTAAGAGAAGGTCCCATGCACTATCGAAGTAGGAAAACGTGCCCTCCTCACCGGAGACTAGTGGATCCCTAAAATAGTTTTTATATATTTTCATGTCAGATCTCTCCACAAAACGAAAAAGTTAGTTATAACATAAGGATTAATTTTAATTTTTTTTTCTGTTTCTTTAGTTGTTATGTCGTGGTGTGTACCTGAGCCCTTGACAGCTCGCCTCTGAAGATTTGCAGACGTGGCATTTACAGGAAACGGCCTGAAGGAACTCGTGGATTCTCGTCGATGGATCGACTCCTTCTTCGCAGTGTTTTAATTCGACCGTTTTCAACTCGCGGGCCGCGTGCATGCAAACAGGATGAAACGACCTTTTAAAAGGGAACCTCCAGTCTGAAATCTATAATATAACATTAAAAATTTATAACCCATCAAAAAATTTTCATAGATAGTCATTTTTATTGTACGGATTCACCAAGCTAAGTAATAAACCTAGACCTAATTAGGAAGAAGAAACGAGGAGAAAAAAAATTTAGGTCCTCCGTGGCATTCGAACTTACAACCTTTGAGTTTCCAACCCAAGGTTTGCCATAATGCATTTGACCATAAAATAGCAGAAATCGCGAGTTACTGTTCACCATAAAAAATCTGCAACTCAACATAAAGAAAATGGTAAAAACGTTCACCATAATGCATTTGAACATTATACGTCTCACCATAAAGAAGAGATATAACACTTGTCGTTTCGACATAAAATTTGTCGTTTCAACTGTTTCTGTCGTTTGGGCATAATACAACTCACCACAAACTAGGGACAGCCAAAGAGCAAGCCTATTTGAATGCAATTCGCACATCCTCACGAGAGGAAAAAACCAACCCCCTTGTTAAAACGAGCTGATCCCATTGGCTGCCTGTTTTTCCCAGTTTATGGTGAGTTGCATTATGTTGAATTGGATTATGGTGAACTGACAAATTTTAAGGTTTTAGTCGTTTCGCCATAATCGCGTTTCAAACGGCGAAAGTACGCTTGCTCTTTCGCTGTCCCTAGTTTATGGTGAGATGTATTATGCCCAAACGACAGAAACAGTTTTATCTAATGGAAATTTTTTGGTGGATAAACAACCACTCGTAAGTTTAAATGTAATTAAATTTGAAGGATAAAACAGTTTTATGTTGGAACAACAAGTTTATAGAGAGGCTTTTATGGTGAGAAGCGTTATGGTGTTTTGACTTTTTTTTATGTCGACTTGAATTTATTGAATAAGTCGTGTATGGCGAAATGCTTTATGTTTAAACGCATTATGCTCAAAATTTTTGAACTTTTGAGAGCTTTATGTTCAATTGCATTATGCCGAAACGCATTATGGTGAACTACAGATTTTTTATGTCGAATTGAATATTTTTTTATGTTCAACTGCTTTAGGGTGAGAAGTGTTATGTTGAACGGCGTTCTCCCAAGGTGGTAAACATGAGAATTAAAGGTCTCCAACCCTTGCCAGAAACCCAAAGGTCGTAGGTTCAAATCTCGTTGAGGGCCTAAATTTCTTCTTCCCTTTTCTTCTTTCTGATTTACAAGGTTTAACACAAAATTTTTTAAATAAATAAGTAAATTTTAACATTTTAATTATTTTTTCGCCTCCAAGTACAAAGTGAACCTCGCTAAATATTAATGTTGCTTTTAATTAAACTTTTTTATCATTTTTCCATATTTTTTTACGGAATTCAAAAGTAGGTTTATCATCATCGGGTGTGATGGGTGAGAAATAAGTTATGTATATTCATCATACAATAAATTATTCATAGGAGAGTATGAAAGGATTATATGGGGGACAAATACCTGTTGATAGCTAAAAGTCACCAATCCTGAAGAAACCCTTTCTCAAAGTATACCAGGAGTTTTTGGTGGCCACCAAAATTCTGGGAAATTTTTGGTGAAAAATCTACAATCCTATCTGTTTTCAAGAAGACCATGATATACAGGGTGTCCGGAAACACATGGCAAGCGTCTGGGAGAGCGTTAAAAAGTGGTTTTACGAAAAAAAGTTAAATGTAAACCCCCTTAATTTAAATCAAAGAATTTGATGGTGTAGTTTAAAATCCGCCTGGATGTATAGGGTGTCCCAGACACAACCTAACTTCGTTATTTCAAATGAGAACCCCTATTTTTTATTTCAGATTCGTAATCTACGCAAAATTTCAAGTAGATTTGAGTACTTATATGACGATTTTGGACAACTTTTAAAAAATGTCAAATTTTAGCGTTTTTTGCTCTAAAATCCGTTAAAATTGACCTAGGAGACTCGTTTTTTTTTAATTCCACTTATTTTTTCCCGAAGAATCCAACTGTCTCAAATTTGAGCATCTTCGCATTCTGCATCACGAGATTTCGTCGCTAATGGCCTTTTTTCAAGTTAGAACCCAAATTTTTAGTTCAGAAATGAAAATTAGCACTTGTTGAAAGGAATTTTTCTTTCGGACAACAAATTTTGAAAGAGCTACAGCGTCTTTTGTGTTTATGCATCAAAAATTAAAATTCCGTCAACAAATCGCTAATTTCCATTTTTGAAGTATGGAATTTGGAGTTAAACTTGAAAAAAGGCCATTAGCGACGAAATCTCGTGATGCAGAATGCGAAGATGCTCAAATTTGAGACAGTTGGATTCTTCGGGAAAAAATAAGTGGAATTAAAAAAAAACGAGTCTCCTAGGTCAATTTTAACGGATTTTAGCGCAAAAAAACGCTAAATTTTGACATTTTTTAAAAGTTGTCCAAAATTGTCATATACACGTAAGTACTCAAATCTACTTGAAATTTTGCGTAGATTACGAATCTGAAATAAAAAATAGGGGTTCTCATTTGAAATAACGAAGTTAGGTTGTGTCAGGGACACCCTGTATATCCAGGCGGATTTTAAACTACACCATCAAATTCTTTGATTTAAATTAAGGGGGGTTTACATTTAACTTTTTTTCGTAAAACCACTTTTTAACGCTCTCCCAGACGCTTGCCATGTGTTTCCGGACACCCTGTATTTAAAGTTAAATTGGAGGTCTTTTTACGCGTCAAGAAGCCAAAAAAAAGAGGACACTAAATTAAACTTTCTTTTTTTTTAGACCATAAAAACGCTTTATCAATAATGAATGAAAGAAGCCACTCTGAAGCTCACCACGGTGGAAATCTTGAAACAGAAGTTCACCTCAAAAAACCTAAAAATTCATTACCTGAAAATTTCAAGACGTTCACACGGATCAAAATACCGGAAATCGTAAAAAATAAATTATGTACACTTTTTTTGGATAGTTTTAATCTTTGAGCATTTTATATTCCCTATCAATCGTGTCTGCAAAGTCCTTTTCCATGGAAAAACTAATTATCTATCATGGAATTATAAAGTGAGAAAGCTTTAATATTTAATTCGATTTTGTGTTATCACAAAGGTTTTACACGGATTATTACATAGTAAACGAAGGTTAGGGAAATTCGATACGTTAAGAGCTCCCATTTAAACACTAGGGGTATTTGAACCCAATTCAATTCGCGGTAAAATACAAAAGATATTTCAATTTTTAAAATTGTTATTGGAGAATACGGGTTTTTTAGGGGATCCCATCAAATAAATGAGTTTTTTCGTCGAAACTGAATTTTATAAAAATGAATTAATATTAAAAAAAACAATTCAACCGGTTAACTTTAATGTTCAACCTTTCGAAAGGGAAAATTCTTTGTTTTTAATGGCTTAATAACTTCGTTGGACTTATCGGGAATTCCATTATGTCAGATATCGAGGAGGGAAGACGATAAAATTGTTAAGGAGATGAATAAGCACGAAAACAAACACTGGGGGAGACAAAGAGTTGGATTTCGAACCCTTTACGCCTCTTAAAATATTTTTTTTCGAGAGTCCTTCAGTTATAAACATAAATATAAAAAAGACGTTTTTTTAAAAATTACTCACTTCGTTGGAATCACAACGTCCCCAGCAGGACATGACGTCGATTGTATCCCAGCAGATTCGACCCTGCGAATCGTGTTGTGTGACCTTATAGGAATAGAGGCGTTTGTGACAATCCAACGTCGATTTCGGATCGAGGACGATTCCGACAGCGCAACCCGCGAGCATTACAATCGCGATCACCACTCTGAAAAATTAATTTTTCATTTACACCTTTGTTAAAACCCCCTACGTTTGGCAGGAAATTAATCATACGTTCAGATTCAAAAGTTAAAATAGGGGAAATAACCTTTCCTAAAGCAATTCCTTTCCATCATTCAGAAGGGAATAATAGATGAGTTTGAGATGCTGTTGTCAAACAAGTTTAATTTTTAGTCTAACTTATAAACAAAATAAAGTTTAAACTAATAATTGTGTAATTTCCACTTATAAAACCTCCTACATAAATCCAACTTGTATCTACCAAGCTAAGTTAAAATTTATTCGCAATTATTGTAGAAAATTACTGCTAACCGATATATCCGGAGAGGAAAAAAAACCTACAAAATCCGTTAAAAAATGTATTTTTTGGGCCAAAGACCGTTTCACAGAAGCCCTCAAAAGGTTTTTGCCAAAAAAAGGAAAAATTCTTTAAAAACTGTAGTTTGTGGCCTAAAAACTGAAGAAAAAAAAGACCATTCCACACCTCCAAAATCCGAGAGACATAATAAAAAGCGAGAAAAACGGGTTTTTAGGTTGAAATTTTTTTTCTTCTTTTTTGCCTGGAAAACACACCTGGGACGTAGAAGAGCCCCGAAAAGGCCGTTCCATGCCTCGAAAATCCAGAGACCCAATAAAAAGCGAGAAAAACGGGTTTTTGGTCGAAAAATTTTTTTTCTTCTTTTTTTGCCTTGAAAACACACCTGAGACGTAGAAGAGCCCCAAAAAGGCCGTTCCATGCCTCCTAAATCGCAGAGACACAATAAAAAGCGAGAAAAACGGGTTTTGTAGGTCGAAATTTTTTTTTCTTTTTTGCCTTGAAAACACATCTGGGACTAGAAGAGCCCTCAAAAAGGCCCTTCCATGTCTCAAAAATCTTAGAGACACAATAAAAAGCGAGAAAAATGGGTTTTTGGGTCAACATTTTTTTCTTCTTTTTTGCCTTGAAAACCCACCTGGGACGTAGAAGAGCACCCTAAAAGGCCGTTCCAAGCCTCGAAAACTATAGTCAACAAAATGGGTTTTTTTATCAACAGAAAAAAAGATGCATTTAAGTTTCTTCGCCGAAGAACCGTAGAAAAAGCCCAAAAAAAAACTTTGAAAAACTCATAAATTGCACAAACAGTTTTTCCACATCCTATAGGTCTCTTCGCAATTTCCCATCGAAAATTCGCTTTTGAAAAAAAAATCTACTTAAGGAAAACCGGAAGAAAATTAATATCATCCGTCCCAAAAAGGCTTTCAGTCTATTTTTTTCCGTCATTTTATACTCCAATTTAAAATCATTTTATATCGCCGTTGTACCTAACTTGAATATTTATTGGATATTTACCTAAACCCAATAAAACCGATTAAATCCTCAAGAAAATTCCATCATTCCACGTCAAAATACTTCCATTGAACAAAATATACTTAAGGATTAAAATGCGAGAAAAAAAAAATCTTTTAATAAAAACCGAAGTTATTACAACCGTGACATTTAAGGTCGACTTTTATCCTCCTTTATATTCTTTACGACCTACGGTTTTACACAAATTTAAAAAGAATGGATCCGATAAGATAAAACATATAGATTTAATTAAAATACATAATTTTTCTTTTACACATTGTAAAAATCACATTTAGTTTCTTTTATAAAAGAAAAGGTCTTTTTTCTCTCTTCCTCTTTAAAAAATAAATCCTAACACCCTCTTTTCTCAGTAATTTCGTTAATTGAGGCCCCCTTGTTGTTAACGTTTTTTGTGGATATTTTTTCGAGTAATTACTTTGGGTTTTTTCTTTTTTTACGGTTTCTATCTTTTTTATTGCTTTTATTTTGGGAATAAAAATTAAATTGATACCTCCTTTATTAACTTTTTGGTAATTTTTGCTCTTTCGAAGTTCCTTTGTCCATAAGAGATTTTTTAGTCAATTTTTTGTAAAGCGTAAAAAGTGTCGAATAGAGATTTAAAATATTAAAAACTTAACTGAGTAACCCTTTGATACAACTTCGATACTTTCATGAAAATCATTCGCAGTTCAAACGTTAAAACGAGTTAAAAATTTAATATGAACTCATGCATGATAGGAAAGATTGAATTTCCCTGGAGATATGGAGGCGAGAAGTCTTGAAAAGGCGTCTTAGGAAAAACAACTCGTTCATTGTAAAGAGGTGACGCTTTCAAACAGTAACTTCCCTAACGCACTTTTCGGCTCAAAAACTAAGCCAAATCGAATTTTTATTTCATCCTTTTTGTCCCTTTTTTTATTTTTCAATTAAAACTCTTGAAGACGGGAAAAGCTACTTGATGTGTGTTCTGTCTATGAAAAGATAATAACTAAAATAAATAAATTACCTTAAACTTTCATCCTTCAAAACTTTCTTGAGTAAATTTTGAATGTTTGAATGTTTGACGTAAGGTGTTAGATTTTCATGAAAAATTAGAACGTTAATTAAGAAAGTTTTTTTTTATATAAAAAAGGATTTTAAATTTTTCAAAAACAAGCTATAATAATGGGTCAAAACTTCTTCATAAATCGTTCGTTTTGTGACGTAACTTTTTAACTGCGGTCAAATTACTTTACAAAATTGAAGACTGGCAGCGAAATGCGATATCGATGATTTTTTTTAACCATAATCCTATTTTTACTGGTTTACCGAAGAGGAAGTAAATGTTTCGGCCAAATAACGTACTTTGCACGGGATGTTGGTGAAGATTTTTTGGGCTGGGGATTTTTTATCCTGAATACGCAATTTTTACACATTTTTGTAAATTATTTTTGGCCAAAAAACGTCCTTTTTACACCATTTTTGTCAATTTTAATTTTTTGGCCAAAAATTAATACTTCTTACTTCTTACTGGATATTTGATATTTTATCGGCCAAAAAGCCTCCAATGTACCGGATTTTAGTAGGTATATTTAGATTTTTTGTAATAAAAACGCCCTTTCGTTAAGTTTTTTTAACTTCCTTAAAAAATTTATTGTAATACCCTCCACGTCGGGTTTTTGGGGATAAATTCGAATATGGATCTACACCGATCTCAACTTTGTCTGTGGTTCCGACCGGCCGGCCGTAGCATTTTTTCCGGAACACTTTACTTAAAAATTTTTAAAAAATTTTTTTGACTTGAACATTGAAAATAATCTAATAATTATAATATCTTTGTAGAGCCCTGAGGAAGGCAAAATATATGCCGAAAGCTTGGCGTTGATGTAAAAACGTGGACGTTCATTAATTTTGACCATACTCCCGATACAAAAAAACTGCTCATCTGTACATTAACTGGTCGATCTTCATAAAAGTATCTAAAAAATTTTTTGACAAAAAAAACTTAAAAAATTATTCGAAAAAAAATTGGAAAATTTTTCGAAAAAAAAATTGGAAAATTTTTCGAAAAAAAAATTGGAAAATTTTTCGGAAAAAAAACTTAGACAATTTTTAGGAAAAAACTTAGATTTTTCGGAAAAAAAAACTTAGAAAATTTTGTGAAAAAAAAACTTAAAAAATCTTTTGACAAAAAAACTTAGAAAATTTCAGAAAAAAAAACTTGTAAAATTTTTCGAAAAAACAAACTTGGAAAATTTTCGAACAAAAAAACTCCCCCCCCCCTCACTTATACTTCCCCTCCCTAATACTTCCCCTCCTTTATACTTTTCCTCCCTTCGTTATACTTTCGTTCCTTAATACTTCCCCTTCCGTTATACTTCCCCAACGTTATACTTCCCCTCCATTATGCTCCACCTCCGTCATACTTCCCCCTCCGTTATACTTCCCCCTCCGTTATTCTTTTCCTCCCTTCGTTATACTTTCGTTCCTTATACTTCCCCTTCCGTTCCCTTTTACTTCCCCTTCCGTTATACTTCCCCCTCCGTTATACTTCCCCCTCCGTTATACTTCCCCCTCCGTTATGCTTCCACCTCCGTCATACTTCCCCTCCGTTATACTTCCCCCTCCATTATGCTTCCACCTCCGTCATACTTCTCCCTCAGTTATACTTCCCTCTCCTATATTGTTACTTCTCTTTAAGGAAGTTTTCGTTGGAAGCTCTTCAAACAAGTACTTTTAATTACGTACCAAGATTTTGAGCCTATAAAAGCCCTTTCTACCGCATTCTCGAAAACTTCTATCCAAAAAAGTCCTTTCAAAAATTTTCTTAAATTTAGATTTTTTGGCCAAAAAACGCCCTTTCTACTACTGATATTTGACAATTATCATGAGCCAAAAAAATACCTCCTTTCTACCAAACTTTTGTACATTTAGATTTTTTTTGGTTCTAAAAACACCCTTTCTTGGTTCTTTTAAAAGAATTTGGGTCGAAAAACGCCCTTTATACTGCCTTCTCGAAAACCTCCATTTTTGTCCAAAAAAACGCCCTTTCACGGGATTCTTGCAAACGATTTTTCGTCCTAAAAAGCACTTAAAATTCTTAAATCTCCGCTTCCCATGTAATTAAATATCCTTTTTTTTTACGCCCAGGCCCAAACGTCTTAAAAGACGCCCCCGATACGGTTGAACGTTCTTGTTTTTGTTGAAGGATGTGTTTACCCGCTAAGGGTTTCGAGAGAGACGCTAATCTAGTGTAAAACGTTATGCCGAATAGAGGGAATTTCGACCGCCAAAGACACCCACGCTCCCGCCTAAATAGATTCGCGCATTTCAAATAAAGACGCGTGTCGAGATTAATCATAAAACAACATTGACAACTAGACAATCAAATCAATAGCAGCGAAATGAGAAATTTCTCCCAGTTGTAAAATACACTTTTACGTACAATGTTAAAATTTTAGGGGTCCCATGCACAAGTACACAAATCTGTATTTTTTCCGGGAAATTTAAAAAATGTGTGGACAAGAGTTTATTTTTATAAACGCCGCAAAAAATACTTTGATCGACAAAACGAATCCCATTATTCCACTCAGATTGCCAGATTCTTTAAATTGAAAATCCCCTACATTACATGAATAAAATTTTCAAAGAATCTTCATCCATCGTTTTTTACGTTTAAAATAAATAAAAACTTTTTTCTAATTGCAGGGGCTGAAGAAAAAAACCTGTAGCGCCTCCAAACCGAATTAGTAATGAAGGAGTTTCATGCCGAAGGGAAGACGTAAGAGAAAATCAAGTTTTTCAAACAGAAAATCAAGTTAAACGTAAAATTATTCTTTAAAAAAACTCACGAAAGTTAAAAGTTCACTATAGATGTAATTTAAACAAAAACTTGAACTTAAACACTGATTTTTTATGCATAATTGAATTTGTAAACTCAAAAAAGTTTTACTTAACACATCAATAAAAAATCATTAGGAAGATTTGAAAATGCCTTCGGGGAGTTAATACACTTAAACTAGAAGCAACTGGGTTACGCTTTTGATTCCTCTGGTCTTCAGGTGGGTGGTTCAAGTGAAAAGCATCGCTAACAATCTTATAAGTGTTCATATTATTAGTTCAAACTTAAGACGTGAATAGAATATTACGGGTAATTTCGAAACAAGGATTTATACACTTCGATGGTCCGGAAGGTTTTGTCTCTCATATTTCGCTTTTGACCGCAATTTGCAAATCTTCAAAATAGCACCCATCAATTAGATAGCAAACCCTTTAGCCCTGTATTTCTCTCCTTTCCTTATCAAAAAGGAACTGTACAGAGGGAATCTTTTGCTCCATTTCTAGAAAGGGGTATTTACAAATCCCACTTCCGTTCCTCACCTTAAGAAAGTTAGTGATTGAAAATAAAGGGCTGCTGTCAGCCAATGAGGGCTCTCCATTCAAGGATTCCTCAAAGAATCCTCAGTAGCTACCTTGAAAAAAGAGATGAAGGATTTCTTTTGAAGGAACATTTCTAGAATAACGTCTAGAAAATTTGAGAAAAGGAACGCTTAAAAAAGAAATTAACAACCTAAAAAAGGGAGAACTCCAAAAATCGGGTAAAAAAGTGGTTTCCTGGACGAAAACCTTCAAAAAATACTCATGGGTTTTTTGGCTCATGCGAATCGCGCAAATAGGGAACGTTATTGGATGCTATTAAAAGTTACAGAGGGAGAAGGAATGAAAAAACGGATATTCCACGACCGGTTTCGGCGTAATACGCCTAATCAGGTGGACTATTTCCTTATTTTTCATTCTCCTACACTTTTTAGGCGTATTACGCCGAAACCGGTCGTGGAATATCCGTTTTTTCATTCCTTCTCCCTCTGTAACTTTTAATAGTACTCAGGGGAGTTCCAGACAGCTGATTGCGCTTTTATTATCTGCATTATTTTAAGTCACCTTGATTGCGCATGGTAGAATTTTCGGCTGCACCGGGATTGCGCATGAAATAATCCGATAACCCCTAATGTGAAAGTAACCCTTCATTTTGTCACCGTGATAGCGCATGAGGAAAATATAATGTTGACCGTGATTGCGCATCTTGAAAATCTCCTTCACCAGTCAATAGACGAACTTCACGTTGCATATGAGGGAGGAGAAGATGATATTTTTTTTTCTCATGTTTAGGACCGTAAGGTCATTTTAAATCCAAGTTTCCGTCATCCCCCACTATTGCCAGAAATCGGCACTTTTCAAGCTTTTGGCCTCCCAGCTTATTTTGTTGAAGACAACGATATAAAAAAACTTTAGACCACTAAATTTCCAACAAATTTTACTTACACTTTTTTTTAGGATCAACAGTATCCAAGCTACGAGCACGCGAAAAAGCATTTGGCAAATTTTTACTGCTCCTCCAGTTTTCATCCCGAAAACAACTTGATTGCAGCAAAAAATTTAACGTTTACATTCCTATTTTTTACACGGAGTTTTTGATATAGTTCTTTGCTCAATATTACTCATGCGCAATCACGGTACAACTATGAGGCGCTCCGAATACGAAGGGCGAACTCGACAAACGTAGTTTCGAGATATTCGCATTTTAAAAGTTTTCTGTTAAGGGCGAACTCGACAGAAAAGTCACTCTCGGAATTTCGTGGCGAGATTTTAGAATCATCATAGAATCATCATAGAATCATCATAGAATCATAGAGAAAAGGGTTTTTTAAAAATCACCAAATCTCGAAAGAAAAAAAAAATTAAATAAAAAAGGTTGAGAGTAGAGCTTTGCCGCATATCGGTTTTTACGTATTTTAAAGGGGGAAAAAAGGGGAAACTCAATATAAAATTACATGGGTGTATTCTTCAAAAGGTCTAGAATCTGAAAATGAAAAAAAAAAAATTTGTCCGATGTCGAGTTCGCCCTTCGTATTCGGAGCGCCTCATATTATTCATTATGAGCAATCACGGTGGAAAAAAAAGGTTAAGCAGGTAAAAATGCGCAATTCCGGTGCGCCCGAATTTTCAAGGTAGCATAGGGCCAAAAATTTCAAGTCAATCTAGGAGAGGCTGTAGCCTTGTCCAACTGAATATGAAGGAAAAAGAACAATTACATAACTGCCAAAAACTGGGGTCTCAAACCGCACAAATTTGGGTTTTAAAGAGCATTTTGGACCAAATGGCCAAAAATAAAGCCACGAAAGGGAGGGACTGGCTAAAATAGCAACGAAAATGTAGCTAGCAGTTTTGCTCGGTGAACATCGAACCAAAAATTGCTTTTCTTGAGTAGATATACACCATTTTGTTTTTTAAAAAGTGTACGTCCGCCGATGATACAATGATCGAAGTCAAATTGGCCCTATGGGGTCTGGAAGACCCATTAAAAATCGTCTATTGAGGGTATCACAATAACGTTAGAGGAAGTTTTATACGACGTCCAATAATTTATTTTTATTTTGTTTTTCTGACACATTTACTACTTTTTTAAAAGCTATAACCACTGAATTATAATCTAGTATATGTATAAGAATATAATTCAGTGATATAACTTATTTTACCTACTCTCTCTCCCTTCAAACGTATAGTCCTCTAAATTATAATTACGGCTTTTCTTTTTTAACGCCCTTCTGAATGAAAAAAATTCCCTGAACATCAGGAAAAACCGAACTTTCTGTAAAACCATCTATGGTTGGTGTTATAGCTTTGAGGAAGTTAAAAGTTGTGACGTCATTTTTTGGATTGATCCTTCCCGAACTTTAAAACTTCAGATTCCTTTACTTCATTCAAAGTATCTCGATAATTCCTTGTTATTAGATAATTTTGTTTTAAAAAAATTAGATTTGACCGCTTTATTACATCAAATAGACTTAAGTAATTGTTTGTTGTTCCGAACTAATCTCCGCCTACACTTTCGGCCCTTGCGGTAATCTTAAGATCTTTCAGCACTTCCGAAATTTTGGATATTACATGGTAAGGAGTAAATTTACTTTTTAGGGCGGGTGAAACTAAGGAAATGTGTATATTTTTATAATCAGTGAAGTAAGACTTAAGACTCAAGGTTGTCATAAAATTATATCAAGAACAGTTTTCGTATTTATGACATTTTTGTTTTTCGTTTTCTCTCTCAAAAATGTGAGGAAAAATAAATTTTGGATGTCGTTTTACCTGTGAGAGTCGTGAGCGGTCATGTTGCACTGGAGGACGCCACGTGAAAAGAGGGTCGGCTACAAGTGGCTGGATGTTTCCTAGCGCAAGCGTTTCCCCCCTTCGCACCCCCGACCGTCCCGCCCAAGCGCAATTTTATCACCCGAACGACTTCCTATCCCTAAGTTAAGCATCTGTCGGTCATATTTTGATCAATCAAAATAACCGGGATTATGTAGGTTTTGTAATGAGATAAAAGAGTATTTTAATAGAAAAATAGGTGACTGCGTAAATATTGACACTTTTTAGACTCTGAAGTGCGCTTTTACGTCACGCCGTAAAAGCATTTTTATTTCCCTCGTTAGGCTTCTGTCGCATTAGCAAAAAATTACTTAAAAATGGGGTTTCGTCGACGGAAAATCAAAAAATAAGCCCAAATATCCTCCAAAAATTTGGCTTTTAGTCAAAAACCGAGGAAAACGCTAAGAAATCCTATAGAAATGGGATTTATCGGGTGAAAGATGATGAAAAAGTCTTTAAAATTCAGTATTAATGGGCTTATCAGAGCAGGGGACCCACAAAAATAGGTTTTATTGTGGAAAAACGTCAAAAAACGATGAGGACCAGTCGATAAAGCCTGAATTAGACCTTAAAATCAGGAAGAACAAAGAAAAAGACACAAAAATTCGGTCATATGAAGTTTTTTGGCCAAAAAAATCGAGGGATACATCAACTCGGTAGAAAAAGGAACTTTTGGGGGTAAAAAATGACAAAAACGCATTGAAAAAAAGCCTGAACTTGAAGGTGAAATTGAGGCGTTCGGGGCAAAAAACGGCCGTGCGGCCGGCACCACAGAAAACCTCATGATCGGTAAAGGTCACCTTCGATTTTACTCTACGCCGCGGCGTCTGGAAATTTTTTTTACAAAGAAAAACTTTCTAAAATCTGATAAAAAGGAGTTTTGGACTAAAGCCGTTGAAAAGTGACCATAAATTTGGTTCAAAAAAGGTGTTTCCCAGAGGAAAGAACGTTGAAAACATCAATAACCGTAAATGGTGAATTTTTTGGTTGAAAAACCTTGAAGACTTTTTCTTCAACTTCCTTTTAGATTTTCATGGATATTGACGAGGATCTGTGATTAACAAACTTCTCTTGACCGAAATAATTATTAATTAGTAAGGACAGGGACAGGCGTCCTGTAACCAAAGATCCTTATTAAACTACCTAACGATTTCCTCACCCCCTTTCATTAACTCCTAGACTGATAAGACCAAAAAAAGAGTTCAACAATTGAAAAACAACTTTATTAAATCTTCAAACATTTGCATCAAAGAATTAATTTACCGACAATCCTTAATTAAAACCACTTTTCATCAAAGTAACAATTGACCCTTTTGGGTGTAGTTTACAGTTTATTTTACGCCTATAAATCAACAAGTTTCTGCTGTAATTAGATGCATATGGATATTCTCTGATCAAAGCATTATTGATACTCCCATGTTAATCGAGAAACTTGAATAATTAGTCTTTTCTATTTTTTTTTATACATCCAGTTAAAATGAAAATTAGATTTTTATCAAAAGAAAACTTTATTTTTTAATCCGGTGACAAGCGCCAACCCCTAAGGCTAGCAGTTTTAAGCGATTCCAATTATTCTGCTTTGTAATTTATAATTGCTCGTCGTGTCAAAAGTTTATTGAACTTTTTTCTTTTTTCGGAAAATCCAATCGTATTTATTGGTCAAAAAATTTCATCTTGCATGGAAAGAGATCAATCAACCTTCGCCTTGGGAATTCAGATCTAAATCAGCAATATTCTGATATCCTTTTGTATCATACAATAATATAAGAAAAATAACCATTTTTTTAAAAATTCTTTTTTTTATGAGCTTTTAGGTCATTAAGAAAATTAGGACTTAAATCGTATATTACACAAACAAGATTAGGGAGTTTAGGGGCCCTTAATATTCAAATGTGTCTTTAAAAAAATAAAAAGTTGCTACTTCATCACAATTAACTAATTATTCTAATTTTGTTCACACGCAATGATTAAGTACATTACGGTTATTTTAAAATGTTTTTGATGATCCGATTCTATCCGCCCCTCCAGGATTTTGAGACAGAAAATAAGTTGTTTTCATAAGTTAAAAAATGGCTTTTTTCCTGATTTTTAATTCCTCAAATAGAATTGTGATACCTCGTTTTCTGGGACTTCTAGATCCCGTAGATGAACTGATTAGTGGCCTTTACCGAGGTTGTCTATGGTGCCGGCTGTCCGTCCGTTCCCGAACACTTCACGGCCGCAATTTCCATCGATGTTCATGCTAATTTTTTTTTAATTTTCAGTCAGAAATTGGGCATTTTTACAAAAAAATTTTCGGATTGGTAAAAACTTAAATTTTTTCAACAATATTAAAGGGAAAAAACACATATTTGTTATACTGGGATTTATTTTCAGCCTTTGTCATTCCTTCATTAAACCCAGGTTAATCTTGCCCTATTTATTCATAATTATCACCCTCCCCTTTGGCCCTAAATCTTAAAACCGGGCTTACCGTTATTGCAATATCCAGGAAAAACCGATACATTTTTTCATGAATGAAAACTTCTTTTTATGAGTTAAAAATAAATGAAATTACAAAAATAGAAATTAAACGCCAATCAACAATTTTACTCAAGATATCGGTCTAAATGCATTGAGCACGTTAAGACTCAATTGACCCTTATTATTTTAATGGGATCGTAAAATGAGGGCTTTTTTTAGGTTTATCTACTCCGGTTAATATGAACGGGGTTACCTAATATTAAGGACAGAAAAATCCATTATGACGTCATTTTAAAATTTTGGGCGTTTTCCTCGGCTGAAGCCAAAAATTCGTTTCCATGATTTTCAAACGTTCTTCAAATATCAATTTCATCAATTTACGATTTTCACGATTGAAGAATCTTCCTTTTTGTAATCGGATTTCTATTGTTAGGTACTTTCTCTCCACAAACAATTTTTTTTTCCGGGAAAAAAAACCATTATAATTTATTTCTTTTATTTTTATCATCAGAAAACATTGGTCTACCTATTTTATTTATAAAATTGTTATTTTATTGATTGTTTAAAAAAAACTCCAAAAGTAATTTTATTTACTGATACGTTATTCTTTTTGTCCTAAGAAGAAAGTGAGCTCGAATTAAATTAACAGTAAGCATGTGATAAATTATTACTATTTATATAAATGGACTCTTTTTCCCCCTTTTCTTGGACTTCACAGTACGTGGGTTTTCTTACGACAAAATTCAATTTTCACTAAGATTTACGATTGTTTGACGTTATTTTTGAAAAATTTTATATCCAGAAAATTGTTGGCCTTCTATTAATTTTAAGTTTATAAAGTTCTTTTTATGCACGCTTGTTACTTCCAAAGAGGAAAAATAATAATAAAACGAGGAAATTTTGTGACTAAAAATCGAGCAGTTTTCAAGTACCTACTCTTAACGAGATAATAATCGAATGACCAAAAGAAATTCCTTTTTCTATTACCTATTTTTTATTTTCTTATTTATAGATACTTCTGAAAGCTTCTAAAAATTGACAATGACTTTCAATAAAAAAAAAGAGATTAAATAGGTACCTACTTAAAACTTAAAATCTTCATACCTTTTGTGTTAAAAAGAACATCGAGGACCTTTTAAAATGTTCCTTGTTAATCTATTCAAGCGTAACTTTGAAAATTTGTCCCGCTCTAATAAATTCACTAATGAAAATTAATGGGAAAAATAATCATTTTGTAGGGAAAGTTTTTGTTTTGAACTTCCCTCTGATATTTTTTCGTCTATTCTTGGATATTGATGGGGAACCTTTGATCAAAATTTTTGTTTATTTATAGCCTGTAAATTTTTGATTTTATAGGGGTTTTTAAAAAATTCAGTATTTTATTAATTTTTTTTCTGGGGATCTTTTGTTGTAGAAACACTATTTTCAAACGGTATTTGGCTACTCAAAGGGCTTTGTTGAAGAATTCTTTCATTTCATACATCTCCCGCATCACTTAGGTTACTTTCATGTCTTTATTCAACAAACCTTTTGTTGAAAAAAAATTTTTTTTTTCAAAACCGTTTTTTCGCCCAAGATGGGTGTTTCAGAAAATAAAATTAATTAAAAGTTATTTTTTAAAAGATAAGTTTTGAATGAGAAGGTCTTAATAGATTTTGATTCTTCTCGTTTTTCTTATCGTATTTCGAAAATAAGAGGGCAAAGTTCGCTTTTCAAATTTTCCAGTTAAGATAAAAGGCACACCTACTCATTTTTTCCTCCTATTCAGATTATCTGAAGTTATTTCTTTTGTTTATTTTCAATTACGTTTTTCCCCCATTATCGATAATTCTGCAAACGTCAATTTTGCCCAAAATAATGAAATTTTAAAGGAAAAAATTTGTATTTTGCGAACCGCTGGCGTCAGAATCATCTTTTGATTGAGAATTTTAATTATTCCTTTTGTAGAAATATAGAAAATTCATTCAGATATGGCAGCCATTTATGAGAAAATACAATCCGAATAATAATTATTCAGTTTGTCTAGTATACCGCTTCAGTTGATTTTCAATTAGTAAATTTACATTTTCTGTGTTTGTCCACCCCCTCATATTTTGTTATAGAAAAAAATTGTTTTTCCTTTTATTTTTTTAAGTTATAAGATGAGGCTTAAAATGAAGATCAAAAGCCTTTCTGCGGTGTATTGTTTTCCTTTTTATTGGACATTCGATATTCACCAAGAAGTATTGGAAAATGAAAAACATTTTTCCTTTATAAAAAAAATTTTTATTTAAAAACAAAAATAGATTTTGTCCAAGTTATATTCAGAGGGAATATTTTTCTTATGTATGAGTGGAAAACGACTTTATCGTCGAACATCAGGAAAATAGAAAGTCAAATTAGATGAATCTATATAAAAATGGTTTTATTTACATAATTATTTACAATATTATAAAAAGAATATTTACAATGGATTTTGTTTGTTGTCATCGAATAGATGAACAGATTTATCTTCGAGGTAGTCGGCGAAGCGGATGGTCCACGTGAAGACGGTGAAAGTGGTCGCGTTTGTCGGGAAGGAACGGATTAGAGTTGGGGTTAAACCCCGGAAAAGATATCCGTATCCTTCGGCTTTGGTGCTTTTTATGAAGCAGTCGAACGAGCTGAGGTATTTTTTAGTACCTTGAAGTCCGTCGGCTTGAAATCTCGTTTTTATGACGTCCAGGGGGTAGATTAAGATCCAGGATATCATCCCGGCGATTCCTCCGGAGAGAAGCATACGCCAAGTCGGAGTATGTTTGTCCCCCGCTAAAACCTAAAATAATATTAGCTAGTTATGTGGGCAAAAAACGGAGTTTTTAAATTTTTTTTTTTTTTAATTTTTAAGTTCTTTTTGCCTAAATGCCCCTATTTGTTTCCTCGGCTATCAGGCTGGATCCTCAAGCTGAGGAACCTCTCTTTTTAAAGGATTTTCTGACTCCCATTCTTAAGTCATTGAGTTGCAAATAATCGTAATTTGCCCATCCCGTATCCTCCGACTCACCCAAGGTCATACGACGCCTCTTAACTAATTATTCTAATTTTTGTTCACACGCAATGATTAAGTACATTACGGTTATTTTAAAATGTTTTTGATGATCCCACGATTTTATCCGCCCCTCCAGGATTTTGAGACAGAAAATAAGTTGTTTTCAAAAGTTAAAAAATCGCTTTTTTCCTGATTTTCAAATTCGTCAAAGAGAAGTTCTTAGAGAGTTTCAGGGAATCGTAATTTTTCCATATCCGACTCACCCATGGTCATACGACTAGAGCCTCGAGTGGGAATCATGCTATCCGACTCAACTGAGTCGTATACGTGAACGACTCACTTCCCGACTCCGAGTAAGCGTAAGGTTATATTTTACGAAGGTTATTTTGTTATCTCGTCTAGTTTCGGGTTAGGAAATTAACTAGTTTCGCAACAGATTGGCTAAAATCGAACTTTTTGAAAGGATTTTGGAAGTTAACAAAAAAACTATCAAGGAAACTTTATACCCAGGCTAAGTGAAAATTGGCGGGAACATTTTGGGGATAGGTAATCTCTATGTGCTGTTATAGTTAATCAGAAAAACCCTGTTTCTATTCATGAATTTGCTCTAGTGAGAACAATGTGAACTAACTGAGTCGGAACGACTCCCTGAAACTGGGTCATAAAGCCTCTACGACCTTTCCCGTTTTGTGAGTCGTATACGGGAAGGGCAAATTACGATTCCCTAAAACTCTCTAACAAATCAAGAAACCCCTTTCACCCGATTTTACATAAATTTCTTTTCTTTTTTTCCAACTTTTGTACCGAGAAACCACCTTTGCAAAATTGTCGGGCGTTCCACTCAGTTTTTTGGCGTGAAAAATTCCTCTTAAACTGGCGTTTTCCTCACTTTTTCGTTCAAAAAACTTTAATTTTCTTTTAGACTTGCGATATTTTACGTTACTTTTACTATTTTAATTTTTCAATTTTAGGAGATTTTTCGAGGGTGGGCTTTTTAACTAACCCATGGTCGAGAATGCTCACCTGTCTTTTCTCGGCCTTCGCGCAGGAGGAAAGACGGACGGCTAATGAAAACTCGGAAACTCGGAGCTCTAAAGTCAAAATAAACGAGGGACTCTCTCTCCATTAAAAAGTTTTTGTCAGTTTTTCGATGGAGAATCAGAGAAAGAAAAGACATCTAAAGACTCGAAACATCATAATCTTCTAGTTTCCCTCTGACTAAGCAAAGCTTTCCCACACCTGAGATAACTTGTGATGGCAATGGCATAGCAAGCAACATTGCGCACATGAGTTTAAAAAAAAGCCCTGGCATATCCTAATGTTTTACCTTGTATGTATAAAAGTAAGCGCCATAAGCTGGTGCTTCACGGACGACTGTAACGTTGAAACCTTTGAAGATACCACTAATCCCGTCCACTTTAATAACGCGTGCGAAGCAGTTAAAAGCGCCGCTGTACATATTCCCTTTTTGGATCTGAAGTCGTGTTTTCGCGAGTTCGATCGGGCAGGTGAAAACCGTCTGGAAGATCCCGGCTCCGAAACCGGCCCAGAAATGCGTCCATGGGCTGTCCCCGCCGATTTTCCTCTGGATGACGCCGTACGTCCCGAAAACTGTCGCGTTCACCAAAGCGACTCCTCCTAACGGTGAGGTCACTCCTTTGTAAAGACCTCGAACCTAAAAAAGAAAAGAAACTGCTATAGAAAAGAAACTACACAGTGCACTCAGAAAACTGGCTTTAAAAAACTCTTTAAGGGAACCAGTAAATATTAGCAGTCGTAATAATTCTTTATTTCTTTACTCCCAACTTTTCAGCATAAGACATTACGCAATAAAACGAGATATTTGAAAAACGTTTTTCATCTTTAATTTCATGTTACGTAAACTTTTTTTGTTTTTGAAAAATCGATTTACAACCTCTTACCCCTTCAGTTTTCAAAATATTAGTCATACAATGCCACGCTCCTTTGTAGGTCGGCTTTCTCGTATCTTGAGTTTGTAGTTTTACCTTTAAAAAAATCAGAAAAAAAATTATCTCAAAGGAAAATTCCATGTTTTTTTTAATATCTAGAAAAACCCAACAGATTCTAATTGTTTACCAGATAAAGGTTTTTTTATGTTTTTTAGTTTACATCAGCGCCTACTTGAAATCATTTCCAATCAGTTATTTTATCTTTTTTCAAATCAAATTTAATCATAGAATAGTGTGAACGCAGATGTTCCACTCATGGAAGCTGTAAACGAATTAGGCTTTTAGCAAATTCGCTTTTTCCTGGAGAAATTTCCACGCGTTGATAAAATAAATTCTATAAGCTATAACAAATAGACATTTTAGACTATCTGAAAATAGCTGCTTTTACACGTGGAAGTAAGTAAAAATAACAAACGAAATTTTATTTGTAAGTAAAATTCCATAAAAATATTAATTTTAATTTTATGAACTTAGTTTAAGTTAAGAGGAAAATCTACCCATATTTATCTTTCATTTGATAAATAATTATTTTAGTTGATGAATTCAATTAGTAAGATTACCTTCACTGTGTCCAAAGGATGGCCGACAACGACTCCTGCACATCCTACCATGAAAAAATAATAATTTAAATTTTTAAATATTTTATTAACTATTTACCTCCTACACATCCTGCAAAAAATTCCAACACCATTTTATTATTTCGGTGGTGATTTATCAGATGGATAACGAAGTGCAGGTTGATGCATCTGCCGTCTAGTATACAAAAGCCTTTTTTTAACAAAAAAAAATTATATTCCTTTGTTCTTATATCGATCTTTACCACATTTTTATGTTGGAAATTCGATGATGAAAAGCGATCTTTTTTTGAACGAGGAAATCAAGAAACTAATCGCTTGTCCTCAAGTGTCGGTCGATTTATCAGTTTCTGTGATACAAAAAAAACTGTCCCTTTTATCAAAATAAAGGTCACTTATCTGAAGATATTTTTGTACGTGAATTTATTGATTAGATAATTTGAGATATTGAGATTTTTTTAAATATTGGCGATACGCGGAAATGGGTATCTTATGCTTACTCCTCTTTTCTTTTCATACTGATAGATTGACGACAAAAAGTTGGGCCCAGGAGTTCTTTAGAATGCCTTGGCGAATGGCTTGTAGTTGAAACGTTTCCCACTAGGGCTGCGCAGGGGTGTAGCTGACGTCATAATTTTACGGTTTTTTTACACCTTTTAATGATGGTTTCTAGTTACGCAAAGCCAGTTTAGTCGATATTTAACAATCGAAATTAATTTTGAGATAATTTCAGGCTCAGCTTTGCTTGATTGTCGTTAACCTCCAAGACAGTTCGTACGAACGATTTTCGATTACGTAATCCGTCAAATAACTCAAGATTTTAACAAGCAAAAATATCGAAATCTGCTTACATGTTTTCCTCAATTTATTCAAGGGTTAAAAGAGGGAAAACAGAGGAAAAAGATTTGTTCCAATTTTTTTAAACCTCTCTAATTTGTTTATTATTTAAATCTTTTATGAAAATTTTACATCAATGAGTTTTCGATATTTAAGTATTTTATTTTTATTTTTAAATTCTTATCTGAAAATAACTGTTTTTTTGACAATTTCAAGTGCTTTTTTTTCTGTTTCTGAAAAAAAAATCGCATTTTTTAATTTCCCCAGATGATAGTAATCCAATGATTTTTTTTTAAACAAATTCCGTCAAGCTTCAGCCAATTTTTTTTAAACTTCTTTTTTTAAACAGAAGTTATTGGAATACCCCCACGTCGGGTTTTTGGGGAAGTGATTTTCACCATATTTTCACCAATTACTCCTTATATTGATTAAGAATTTTTGGTGTAAAAAATGGCCATTTTTTAATTATTATTATTTTTTTTAATAGGGAGAAATTTCATACTTCTACCCATTACGAGAGGCACATCCCTAGGCCAAAGAGGCCATTATTTCTACCTTGACACTTAAAAAAATTTTCAAAAAAAAGAACTTAAAAAATTTTCAAAAAAAAAATTTTGGAAAATTTTAGGAAAAAGCCGAAACTTTTTTTTTAAAAACCGGAAAATTTTTCGAAAAAAAAAAAAAAAAAAAAAAAAAAAAAAAAAAAAAAAAAAAAAAAAAAAAACAGAAAATTTTTCAAAAAAAACTTTGACAATTTTTCGAAAAAAAAAACTTTTAAACGTTTTCTTATACTTCCCGCTCCGTTATATTTCCGCCTCTGTTATACTTCCCCTCCCATATACTTCCCCCTCCGTTATACTTCCCCTCTGTTACACTTCCCCTCCCATATACTTCCCCCTCCGTTATACTTCCCCTCCTATATTGTTATTTCTCTTTAAGGAATTTTCGTTGGAAGCTCTTCAAACCAGTACTTTTTTTTCAGTTTTACGATTATCACGAGTGTTTACACGTCCGTTAGACCCTTTAAACGACTTCATCGAAAAATCCTTTTTAAAGCACCTTCAAGTTTAAGGGTCGACGAGATCAATGAATGGTCAACGGGTGGAAAATAAATTATTCCACGATGCGAATTTTCCCATCCCTTCTTATTCGTAAAAGGTCACTTACAAAAAGCGATAAGTCACTTGAATAAAATACACATTTATTGAATACTAAACAAACAAATAGAAAATAAACAACAAATAACACCTCTTTTTATCACATCTATTTCAATAAATAAAATGCGAGGGAATTCTTTAAGGATTAGGTAATTTAAATATTTTGAGTGTTTTATTTTTAAAATCCGGCGTCCTTCAGTCTTTCTTGCAATGATAGCACGAGCAGCTTTTGGCAGATTTAAAGACGAGATCTCGGGTTCCATCCAAACAAAGGACGCTGACTTCAACCTAGAAAAATATAAGATAAAATGCACTTTTTATCTCCTTGAAATTAATTGCAAATTCCCTAAGGTCATTTGTTTTAAGTGTGTTTATTTATGAGCAAATATTAAATAAGTTATTAATCATCTCTTATCGAATACAATTGACCCAGGTGAAAAGCAGAGCTCTTGAGAGTTCAATTTTTATTTTCGAATGTCACATTTTGAACTTCTAAAAAGAAAAATTTACGTCTTCTGTTTCCATGATATTGCAGCACTGTCCGATGGAGGTGATACCCTGAAGGGGTTGTTGACGACCGTTTCGGGAGGAGAAGGTACCGCCCAGGATTCGCAGTAGCCACGGCACGCGTTCGTCGTCACGTGGAATTCAACGCAGTCCGGAATGCTCACTTTCCTCGTGTGCCCTATTAGAAAGAAAAATATATTTTTTATAAGGAGTAATTGGTGAAAATTTGATGAAAATCGGACGGTTCGGCCGCAGCGAATTTTTTAAAATTTCAAACAGACATATCTCCGCCATTTTTTCGAAATTCAAAAATCGCCTTCGTCAGTTTCTTGTTCACCGACTAAAGAAAATTTGGTGAAAATCGCTTGAAAACTGTGGCCGCAAAGAGTTCCGAAAAAATATGCTACGGCCGGACGGCACCACAGACAAAGCTGAGATCAGTAAAGATATTCGATTTGACCCTCCGGGCTCTGGAAGACCCTTCCCCAAAAACCCAACGTGGAGGGTATCACAATAACTTCTTTAACGAAGTTCAAACCTTCAATTTCGGCCTAAAATTTGAGATCGCAAGTCCTACGAGACGTTTGGACTCCATAAAAACCCATGATCGAGGGTATTACAATAACTTCCTTTCCAGAAGAAGTAAAAAGTTGGCGATAAAAAGTCAAGAGGATTTAGATAAAAGATACATTTTTTTATCAGAGACCACAGGATTAAACTTATTGATTATCTCAATGTTCAGCGAATTTTTTTACTTATCTTCGCCGTGGCAAAAGAAAAAAGAAATCAGGGCTACAAAGCAGTAAGGTCCTCGCCACCCTACTAAAAAGTAAATTAAATAAAATAAAAACCTGGTAGAAATCGCCAAAAAAATAAGCTACATAATTTCTTTTCTTCAAAATTCTAGTCTTCTTCTCTCAAAAAGACTCTATAAAAATAAACTTTAAAAGGTTATTGTATTAAACTCCATGTCCAGTTTTTTTTTTTTTTTTTTTTTTTTAATCCTGAAGATTTGGAAGAGTATAACTCGATCTAAAAATTCTCTGCCAAAACAATACAAAATTTCGTAAAATATGGGCTTCTAGACCAAAAAATGCTTCAATTTGATAAAATAAAATAAAAATAAATAAAAAAAAAAAAAAAAAAAAAAAAAAAAAAAAAAAGTATTTCTTGGCCAGGAAAATGAGGAAAACGCGTTAAATCCTTATTAAGGGCTTCTATGGCCAAAAGAACCAAGAAAACTGCCTAAAATCTGGCTAAAAGAGGGCTTTTGGACGAAAAAATCGAAAAAGAAGAAAAATAAAAATGAAATCTTATTACAAAATTTTCAAATATTTTTTCCCCGAGTATTTTAGAAATGAAGAATGGACTTACCAACTTTATGGCAACCAGGTTTTCCCCAAGAATCTTGCTGACTTAAAACGTTGGCTACGTTAAAAACCAGCAAAGCGATAAAAATCCTCTGCATCTAAAAATTTAAAATTACTATTAATTTTAAGGCATTTTCATATTTTTATTTACTACTTTTTGAGTATTTTTAATAAATTTAATTCTGTGAAAAAATCTTGAATAATTCAACTTGAGAATTTTTTTTGACGTAAATATACCTTTTCGAGTTTGAATAACGACGAGGGTTTTGGACTGGGAGTTGATTCGAGGGTGGCCGGAGTCCGAGTGGATTGTCAGCGCCCCAAGCGGCCCTTACAAAGGGAAAAGAGCCACCCTTAAATGCCGCCTCCCGCCCACGCGGACTAAAAGCGACCGCCTCCGCGATTCCCACCTTAACTCTCACGCGACGCCCTTTCTCAACTTTCCTTACATTGTTCACCCCTAAAAGGTTTTGTACCAACAAAAATAGTTACTTCTTAATTAATACTTGTGTATTTCGAAGTTTTTCTTGAGAGGTTTATACTCTCAGGATACTAAACCACCAAGACCGTTCAGTTCTGCATGTAGGTGGATAAATTCCTGCTTCCTTAAAGAAGTTATTGTTTTACCCTCCACGTCGGGTTTGTGTGGGAAGGGTCTTCCAGACCCCGTAGGATCAAATCGAATATAGACCAAATCTCAACTTTTTATGTCGTTCTGGCCGTCCGGCCGTAGCATTTTTTTCCGAAGCACTTTACGGCCATAGTTTTCACCCGATTTTTGTTGTTTTTCCTTTATACTTTTTCATTTATACTTCCCCCTCCGTTATACTTCCCTCCTTTATACTTCCCCACCTTTCTACTTCCCCTCCTTTATACTTCCCCACCTTTACTTCCCCTCCTTTATACTTCCCCTCCTTTATACTTCCCCTCCTTTATACTTCCCCTCCTTTATACTTCCCACCTTTATACTTCCCCCTCCGTTATACTTCCCCTCCTTTATACTTCCCCTCTTTATACTTCCCCCTCCGTTATACTTCCCCTCCGTTATACTTCCCCTCCGTTATACTTCCCCTCCGTTATACTTCCCCTCCGTTATACTTCCCCTCCTTTATACTCCCCCTCCGTTATACTTCCCCTCCTTTATACTTCCCCTCCTTTATACTTCCCCTCCTTTATACTTCCCCCTCCGTTATACGTCCCTCCTTTATACTTCCCCACCTTTATACTTCCCCTCCGTTATATTCCCCTCCTTTATACTTCCCCCTCCTATATGGTTCCAGACTAGTACTTTTTCTTCCTTAAGAAACAAAAATACCAAATTGCCCTGCCAGTCGAAAAATAAAATAAAAAATAATTTTAAAGTCTCTAAAATGGGACGCAAAAAAACTTGATAAGCACCAAAGATACAGAAAAATAAAAATAAAAAGAAGAAGAAGAAGACTTAGGACAACAACTTTTTAGAGTAAAGAGCGTTTATCTTGAAAAAAAAATGTTATAAATAAATAACACCGAAAGTCTAAAATTGAGAATTTTTTTCTCAACAGTTGGTAACCTGATAGCAACAAAAGTAGCATCATATCGAAGGTTCAACTGCAGGTTATGTTCCAAATCAGACTTTTTATCTCAATTTTGTGTCGATAATAAAATCAAAACATGATCTCCTTGTCCTAGATCGTTTTGTTAAATAAATAATATATTTTTAAAAAAATTAAAACTTCTATTTTTAAAAAATAAAATATGACGACTTATACTTGATGGACTTTTCGTGAATTTTTCGATGTGCGAAATATGTTAAGAAGTTCGGAGGAACAGCCAGCATGGGCGACTTGCAATTATTGCCGGACTCCGCCTTTTCAGTCTATCGATCATTTTATCAAGTAAGACTTCGATGTATTAAGAAAAAAAATTAATTGAAATGTATGCGTTGAATTGGACACAGATTGTAATACTCTCGAAACCGGTTTCTTATGTTTTTGGTCATTAAGGTCTGACCAGTGGTCTTTTTCACGAGGTTCTTAGCCCACTCAAGGAGTACACAATCTCTGGAGGCTAATCAAAAGCCTAGGGCTGGATAGTTATCTCTAGCTTAGCCAAAATGGTTTAAAGGGTTGACGTGCACCAAAAACAAAGCTCTTTCAGCCAATAAGCCAAAGGAAACCCCTGAAATCGCCATTATCAGGGCGAACCCTCCGAATCTCACTAAAAAGTGAGGAAAATGGCAAAAAAATTGTGCAAGATGTTTTTTTTTGTCCTAAAAACTGAGGAAACGCCTAGCAGTTGGTAATAGGTGGTTTCTTGGTCCAAATATGAGAAAAACTTCCAAAAATCGGGTGAAAAATTGAGGTTTCTTGACCTAACGACCAATGAAAACTCTCGGAAGCTCATCAATTTTGTAAAAAATGGGGGTGTAGCCCTGTATTCATATTTTTAATTATAATATCCTACTTTATCAAAAAATGCAAAACAGCTTAGGAAAGGAGAGATAATGGCCACATTCACCATAAACTAAGTTAGTTTTAATCACTTTTCTAACTAGGTTCTTCCCTTTTGATTTTCAATATGTTTTCCTAATTTCCCATTTTCCGAAATCCCATTTTGTGATTGGTGAGTTTTTTTTTTATGATTCTGCCTATTTTGGAATTTTGAAAATGGCAGAGTTGGGAATATTTGTATTCATACAGCTAAAACCTTTAAATATGAGTCAATTTTTTATTCTAGAAACTTTTCTCTTTTTTTTCTTTTCTACTTTATAAACTTAACCCACAAAAATGACCGTATTATTGCCAATAAAGATAGTCAGTTATACTTATTATGTCCTTTATCTTTATTTTTGCCGAAGATAAGACCATTGCCGAAAGTTAAAAAAATATTTGAATTCATTATGTTTTTAAATCATGGGGTTGTGTTTTCGACCTTTTATTTGGGTTTTTGGAGGGTTTTCCTCATTTTTAATTATGTTTTTAAATTATTTTCAAGGCATTTGAGGAGCGAACATTGTACGAAAGAAGGAGGGTCGTTCGTTTGCCGCTACGGTGAGAACAATGTGTGCTGTACACTTCCGGTCGAGGGTGTAAGCGACGCCGATTACGAAAGACATGTTTTTAAAGATCATACGAACTCGATGCCGTTCACCGGAAGTTCTAGGAAAATATCGACTTCGAGTACTGGAAGTGACAAACCGTTCGCTAAGCATAGTTGGACGAGTTGCGCCGCTCAGAATCTACCCGCCGTCCTCAACGATCCTAACAAAGGAAAACAAGTACGTTGAATATCCAATATTCTAAAGTGGGATGCTAAGGAATGAACAAAAGGTTTTTATTGGGCCAAATATATAAAAAAGGTCTAAATATGTGTTTCTTAACCAAAAAATTTAGAAAAACCCTTCAAGACAGGTTTAGCGCTCATAAACCTGATGAAGTGGTTGTTTTTATACCAAATAATCAAGGAAAACTATTCAAAATACAGTAAAAAAGGTGTTAAACGCCCATACGCCTCATAAAACTGGGTTTTTCTCGACCCTGAAATCAAGGAAACTACCGAAAACCCATTAAAAAGATAATAAACTCCTGAAAGGCCATAAAATGGGTGTTTGTGGACGAGAAATTTAATACAAAGGGTTTTAAAAGCTTGAACGCAAGATTGAATGAATGTTTCTACACTCTTAAATAGAGGAAAGCGATCCACAACCCGGTATAAAAGGTGTTTACACGCTAACCACCTGATAAAACTGGTTTTCTGGACCTGAAAGTCGAGTAAAACACCCAAAACCCGGTAAAAAAGATTTTAAACTCCCAAACGCCTGATAAAACTGGTTTTTCTGACCAGTGTTTCACAACCTTTTTGAGGCCTGCGCCCCCCCCCCCCCCCAAGAGGAGAAAAATACTGATTAATATTTTAACTGTAAACAAGCATTTAGCGACGCCGCCAAGGGGAGCTTGAAAACGGAAGCACGGGCGCTTCATCTCTCCTCAAATTTTCTTTTGTCATACTAAACCCGCAAGACTTGACGGTCATGTTGGTTTAGTATTTCAAGCGCCTCGATTTTCAAAGAGACCCTGATTTTGTTATAGGTAACAAAATTTTTTATCGCATTAATAAAAATTAAATTTAAAAAAAGGGCTCACGCTAACGCCCCCAGCCACTTAGCCATTGCCCCCCTATAACCCAAATTTTGCTTATCGCCCCCAGGGGGGCGGTACCGCCTCCGTTGAGAATCACTGTTCTAGACCATAGAATTGTGAAAAACGACCCAAAACCCTCCAAAAAAAATAATTATCTTCCAAACACCCCATAAAACAGTTTATCCGACGATCTCTCAAAACTGTTTAAAAGTAATCTTATTTGTTGAAATTTCAGAAAGACTTTTTTACGAAAACATGGGGCGACGGTTTTGTCGAAGTGACCTCAGTTCCTGATCCACATTATTTACCTCAAATAACAATCAGACATTTTGAACATTATTTAAAACGAATAGCAAAGGTATAATCAATCATAAATAATTTTTTAAATTAATTATTATTTTAGAAATATAAACGTTTAAAACATGCCAATAGTCCGAAACCCCATAGCCACGCTGAACTTCTTCAAACTTTTCCATCATTACGAATCGGGAAATTTCCAGGTTTTTTTTTCTTTTAATTTTTGTGTTGTTTAATCATATTTTTAGAAAGAAACCATTTTGATATAAGCGTCATTCCGAAAATATTCCTTCAGCCGAATTTCGATTTGAGCAACGAAGAGACATTTAACAGCATTTATAACGACACCATCCCATCAAGTGGTGATTCGGCTGCTGTTTCTCCTAAACTTTTACAAGAAAAAGTATATTTTTCACATTTTTTTTTTCCATACTTCACATTTTATTTTAGTTAAGTCACTATTTGGATATGGTGGAAGTACAAATTGCTCAACAGGTAGCCCAAAAGTCTGAAATATTTTTACACGCAATGACCTCACATGACGTCCTCATGGAAGAACTCGGCCAGACAGTTTCGGTCGTCAAAAACCTAAGGTAAAATAAAGTTTATAAGATAAAGTTTTAAAAAAATTATTTTTTTAGGGAACAAATACAAACTGTCGACAAAAACTTAGTTAAAGATTCTCTTTTAGTATTAAAAAAAGAACAATGTCGAAGAAATTATCAACAGGTGTACCATAAAGTAAGAATTTTTTTTATTTTTTAACTTCCTCAAAGAGGAGTAATTGTGGTTTTTTTAGTTAAATATAATGTCTGTCGTCTGCAAGACGCAAAGCTCGATTCAACTTTTACTCTCAAGCCCAGATTATTTTGGTGCCCTAGATTTAATTTATTCAAATAAAGAATTACTTCAGCAGGAACTGGCTGATATTTATTGTTTCAGGTACTTCAAGGTTTATTTTGTTATTTTTATTTTTTTAAATATTTTCAGACATCTAAGCTCTCAGTTGTCTGAAATGGTTCAATTTATTGAAAAATTAATGTCAGAAGAGTTTGAACAATATTGCTCCTCAGACTTAAATCGCCCGTTTTTTGATGATGAAACCGAAATATCAGGAAGCGTATGTTATTTTCTCACTTTCTTCCTTCAAATAATCAAAAATTGTAGGAAAAATTGACTTGTATTGTCATGGGGATGTTGAGGAGTGGTAAATACGATTTTACCGAAATGTACGAAAAGGAGATAAAATCTTCGGTGAAAGCGGCGATGAAACAGGTTGTTATCGAGTTGGTTTCTGCCCGTGACTATTCAGAAGATCTTACGCTGGATGAACAACTTAAAGCTCTAACTGTGGAAGAATGGATCTTACTTTTGGCAAATACAAGCAAAGTTCTCATCAAACTTTTAAAAAGAGTCAAAGTAATATAAAAAAAATTTAATTTTTGTTTTTTATAAGAAATTTTTTAGAAATGCGTTGAGATTATGATATCTGCTGTTAATATCTGCGCTGGAAAGCCTTCTTCAGAAAGTGAATCTATCGATTTGTAAGTTTGGTCAATTTCTGAGTTTCATTTACAAAAACTTATTCTTACTCAAAAAAAAAAATTTTCTGTCGAAAATCTGAGAAAAACCACCAAAAATCCTGTGAAAATGTGGCTTTCTTGTCAAAAAACTCCTAAAAATTTGGTCAAAACTCCAAGACTACCAAAAAGTTTGCTCAAATTCTCTTTAACGAAAACCGAGAAAAACTACTGAAAATATGGTTTCTCTGTCAAAAAATGGAAATAACCACAAAAATTACTGTAAAATATGGCTTTCTTGTCAGAAAACTACCAAAAACTTGGTCGAAACTCAGAGGAAAACTACCAAAAATTCTTTTCAAATGTGGTTTTCTCTGTAAAGAAAACCGAGAAAAACTACTAAAAATGTGTTTTCTCTGTCAAAAAATGAGAAAAACCACAAAAAATCCTGTAAAAATTTGGCTTTCTTGCCAAAATACTACTTAAAATTTAGTCAAAACTATGAGGAAAACTACCAAAATTCTGTTCAAGTGGGGTTTTCTCTTTAAAGAAAACCGAGAAAAACTACTAAAACTATGATTTCTCTTCTAAAATGAGAAAAACCACTAAAAACCCTGTAAAAATTTGGCTTTCTTGTCAAAAAACGACTAAAAATTTGGTCAAAACTCCGAGAAAAACTGCCAAAAATTCTGTTCAAATAGGGTTTTCTCTTTAAAGAAAACCTAGAAAAACTACTGAAAATGTGGTTTCTCTCTCAAAAAATGAGAAAAACCACAAAAAATCCTGTAAAAATTTGGCTTTCTTGCCAAAATAATACTTAAAATTTAGTCAAAACTACGAGGAAAACTACCGAAAATTCTGTTCAAATGGGGTTTTCTCTTTAAAGAAAACTGAGAAAAACTACTAAAAATTTGGCTTTTTTGTCAAAAAAAAACTACTTAAAATTTGGTAAAACTCTGAGGAAAACTACCAAAATTCTGTTCAAATAGGGTTTTCTCTTTAAAGAAAACCTAGAAAAACTACTGAAAATGTGGTTTCTCTCTCAAAAAATGAGAAAAACCACACAAAATCCTGTAAAAATTTGGCTTTCTTGCCAAAAATACTTAAAATTTAGTCAAAACGACGAGGAAAACTACCGATAATTCTGTTCAAATGGGGTTTTCTCTTTAAAGAAAACTGAGAAAAATTACTAAATATGGTTTCTGTGTCAAAAATTCAGAAAAACCACTAAAAATCTTGTAAAAATTTGTCTTTCTTGTCAAAAAAAAAAAAAAAAAAAAAAAAAAAAAAAAACTACTTAAAATTTGGTAAAACTCTGAGGAAAACTACCAAAAATTTTGTTCAAATAGGGTTTTCTCTTTAAAGAAAACCGAGAAAAACTACTGAAAATGTGGTTTCTCAGTCAAAAATTCAGAAAAACCAGTAAAAATCCTGTAACAATTTGGCTCTCTTGTTCAGAAACTACTTAAAATTTGGTCAAAACTCCGAGAAAACTACCAAAAATTCTGTTCAAATAGGATTTTCTCTTAAAAAAAAAAAAACGAGAAAACTACCAAAATGTGGTTTTTCTGACAAAAAATGAGAAAACCACAAAAAATCCTGTAAAAAGTTGGCTCTCTTGTCCAAATACTACTTAAAATTTGGTCAAAACTCCGAGAAAAACTACCAAAATTTCTGTTCAAATGGGGTTTTTTCTTTGAAGAAAACCGAGAAAAACTACTGAAAATATGGTTTCTCTGTCAAAAAATGAAAAAAAAAACCTAAAATACTGTAAAAATTTGGCTTTCTTGTCAGAAAACTACCAAAATTTGGTCGAAACTCAGAGGAAAACTACCAAAATTCTTTTCAAATGTGGTTTTCTCTGTAAAGAAAACCGAGAAATACTACTAAAATGTGGTTTCTCAATCAAAAAATGAGAAAAACCACAAAAAATTTGGCCCTTGTCAAAAAAACTACTAAAAATTTGGACAAAACTACAAGGAAAACTACCAACAATTCTGTTCAAGTGGGGTTTTCTCTTTAAAGAAAACCGAGAAAACTACTAAAACTATGATTTCTCTGTCTAAAAATGAGAAAAACCACTAAAAATCCTGTAAAAATTTGGCTTTCTTGTCAAAAAACGACTAAAAATTTGGTCAAAATCCGAGGAAAACTACCAAAAGTTTGGTAAAAATGTGATTTCTCTGTCAAAAAACTAAGAATAACTCCCTAAAATCCTTTAAAAATGGGGTTTCTATTAAAAAAAACTTTCCTAAAAATTGAATAACGTGGAGAATATTTTTTGAAGACTATTTAAAAAATTCTTTTTATTCCGGATTTCCAGCGATTTTTTCTTCTAGCACATTTTGGAACCCCAGGAAAGTTGATTATTGATCATTAGGTTGTCTGTGGTGCTGGCTGTCGCCAGTTTTTTCCCGAACGTCCTCAATTTTCTTCAATTTTAATCAACATCTTTTTTTAGGATTATTGATTCTGGAGACTGGCAACTTTCAGATGTCGATCATAAGGCAATTTGTAAAAAGTTCTTCACTCTTCTAGTCAGCGTCAATCGATATTCTCAAGAAGGTTGCGCCCAATTAATATCTAGTCGATCCTTAATAAGAAGGTACGATCTTATAAACTCTTTCTTTTTTTCTATATATTTTTTAGCTATCAAAATGAAAAAAAGTTACCAAACGGATGGCTTGCCGAACATGCCTCATTGTCAAACTTAAAAGAATTAAACGCTATTGTTAACAAGCGACTGACGAATGGGAAAAACTTTGTCCCGAACAGACAATGCAGTATTTGAGGCAGGCATTCAATATTCAAGTAAGAAAAAAAGAAATTATATATCATTTTTCATATTTTGTTTATTTTTAGGCTAATAATATATGAAAAAATTTCATGATGTTATGAAAGAAAAGTTGTCTCACATTCTGGAAGCGGAGCCATGGAGAAAAACGGACGTTCCGCTTCTTTCAGAAATTAGTCGAATTTATTTCTGAAAAAGGGACTTTTTTTGTTAGTAAAGATGTTACCGAAAGTATAAAAAAGATGGGAAAATACGCGTTGAAAATGAATTAGTCATCGGAAATGAAAAATATGCTGTTGTCGGGTAATTTTTCATTTAAACAATTTTATTTTAATTTTATGTTTAGGACGGTTCTTATGTTGGTGAATATTGTGGCGGAATATTGTGTACATGCAGAAGAAATACCTTCATGTGCAGCGATGCTTCTTTTTAACCTCAGAGATCTTTTGACGGCATTCAATTCAAGATGCGCCAAACTAATTCTTGGAGGGGAAGCAATCTCCGAAAAAACTGGACTCAAAAAAATCACTTCGACAAATCTCGCTTTATTACTGCGTGCCTTACATTTACTCCTCTGGCTTATACCTCATGTCAAACTTCATTTTAAATGTAATTATAAATAATTTCTTCACCCACAAAAATTGACCTATTTTTATAGCATTGGTCGACAATAAAACGGACACTTTCGATGACGTCATGAAAGAGATCAAAAATCATTCAAATGACGTAAAAAAAGCTGATTAATATTTTAAAAACTCTTATAATGGTCGAACTTAAAATCTGGGAAGCAAAACCACCTGTTCCTTCTCTTTCATTTAAAAATATGCAAGTAAGTTTTGTATATTTTTGATTTTTTTAAGATTATTGCTTTTTTTAGAAATATCGTCAAACTTCATGAAGCCGTTTCTGATGTTTTGCCGCAGAATCAGATTCAAGAACTTTATATGGAAGTCCATATTGGATTTAAAGATATGCTTAGGGATACTTTACATAAATGAATATAGTCAATGATGGCTCTCCAACTCATGGGTAATATCTAATTTATTGTGAAAATTGTCTAAATTTTTTTTCAGACTTGTGACTTCTGAGCTCCTTTTTTACCTTCAAGATTTAAAAAAGGTGGACGGCCTTCCTCCCGAATACCTCGAACTTTCCGCCATGAATGACATCTGGCTAAGCAACTACACCAATTAAATTTTTAAAACATTCCAAATTATTCACCATGTGAATTTTGTACATAAAACTGTAAATATGGAAAATATTTTTTTCAAATGTACAGATTATTTATTGAATTTTGAGAATGCAGAGTTTCTAAATGTATAAAACTATTTTTGCCATCGATATTTCCTGTGTGTACATAAAAGGTTCTGCCTTTATTTTAGTTTTTAACCAATCTGTGTGTAAAAAATTTTCACTTCAGTTTTTAAAATATGGAAGTGCATAGATGAGAATTTTTTTTTTTTTAAAAAAGAAGTAGATATAACCAATGAGCAAGAGGCTTACTCTTCCTATTGGTTAATCTACTCTTTTTTGATACTTGTTGGCCTCAGGCCGTTACAAGGGGGAGGGGGGTTGGACCCAGGCGGGGGCTTTCGCCATAATGCCGTGGCGCCCTTTTTTCGGGACCAACTACCAGAGGAGTGGCCTAACTAAATTATCCACAGATTTTGTAGAGGGATATTTTAATTGGAATTTTACTTCCAACCAAAAATCCCTATACCCAACCTGGGATCGAACCCCGGTCTTCCGTGGTGTGAGTCAGAGACTGAACCCACCAGCCACGGAGCCGGTTTGCATAGATGAGAATTATTTATTATACAGTTAAACACTGCATTATTTATTCTATATTTGTTAATTATAAATAAAGGAAACGAATAAAATTTTGATTTTTATTATTCATGGACTCTCTTAAATTCAAATCTATTGCAGCAAGCTGACTTTTAGCTCTTACTTCTCCATCAGGACACTTTAGCACACTCAGCTGGTCAAAATGGTCATTTTTCTTCACCGGAAAACCAAAAAAAAATGCCAATAATCCATTGAGCATATAGTTTTTTTGGCCGAACCACCAACAATAATGCCTAAAATCCATTGGGTAAAATGTTCCTAGACCAAAAAAGAAACTAAAAACCTAGACCAAAGAAAAATATCTAAAACAAACTACAGATTTTGTTTTGAGCTCTTACTTATCCATCAGGCCACTTTTAACATTCTAGCACACTCAGCTGGTCAAAATGGTCCTATTTCCTAGGATTTCTTTGCCGAAAAACCAAGAAAAATGCCAAAAATTCATTGGGTAAAATGTTCCTTGACCAAAAAAAACCAAGAAAAATGTCTAAAAACAAACTCCAGATTTTTTTTTGAGCTCTTACTTCTCCATCAGGACACTTTTAACATTCTAGCACACTCAGCTGGTCAAAATGGTCCTATTTCCTAGGATTTCTTCGCCGAAAAACCAAGAAAAATGCCTAAAATTCATTGAACAGGTGGTTTTTTATTCAAATCTATTGTACTAAGCTGACTTATAGCTATACTTCTCCATAAGGGCACTTTTAGCCTCTAGCACAGTCAGCTGGTCCATTTTCTAGAATTTCTTCTTTGGAAAACCAAGAAAAATGCTAAAAATCCATTGAGCATATGGTTTTTTTGGCCGAACAACCAACAATAATGCCTAAAATCCACTGGGTAAAATGTTCCTAGACCAAAAAAAACCAAGAAAAATGTCGAAAAACAAACTCCAGATTTTTTTTTTTTTGAGCTCTTACTTCTCCATCAGGACACTATGAGCACATTCTAGCACACTCAGCTGTTCAAAATGGTCCTATTTCCTAGGATTTCTTAGCCGAAAAACCGAGAAAAATGGCAAAAATTTATTGAGCAGGTGGTTTTTTATTCAATCTATTGCACCAAGCTGACTTATAGCTATTACTTCTCCATCAGGACACTTTTAGAATCTAGCACAGTCAGCTGGTCCAATTTCTAGAATTTCTTCGCTAGAAAACCAAGAAAAATACCAAAAATCCATTAAGCAGATGGTTTTTTTGGTCGAACCACCAACAAAAATCCATTGGGTAAAATGTTCCTAGACCAAAAAAATCAAGAAAAATGACGAAACACAAACTCCAGATTTTTTTTTTAGCTCTACTTCTCCATCAGGATACTTTTAGCACATTCTAGCACACTCAGCTGTTCAAAATGGTCCTATTTCCTAGAATTTCTTCGCCGAAAAACCAAGAAAAATACCAAAAATCCATTAAGCAGATGGTTTTTTTGGCCGAACAACCAACAATAATGCCTAACATCTATTGGGTTAAATGTTCCTTGACCAAAAAAAAACCAAGAAATATGTTTAAAAACAAACTCCAGATTTTTTTCTTGAGCTCTTACTTCTCCATCTTTTAGCACACTCTAGCACACTCAGCAGGTCAAAAATAGTCCTATTTCTATGCCAGAAAACCAAGAAAATGCCATAAATCCATTGAGGATACGGTTTTTTTTTGCCGAAATACCAACAATAATGGCAAAAATCCATTGGGTAAAATGTTCCTTCGCCAAAAAAAAAAAACCCAAGAAAACTGTCTAAAAACAAACTCCAGATTTTTTTTTCAGCTCTTACTTCCCCATCAGGACTCTTTTAGCGCACTCTAGCACACTCAGCTGGTCAAAATGGTCCTATTTCCTAGAAATTCTTTGCCGGAAAACCAAGAAAATGCCAAAAATCCATTGAGCAGGTTTTTTTGGCCGAACAACCAACAATAATGCCTGAAATCCATTGGGTAAAATGTTCCTTCGCCAAAAAAAACCAAAAAAAATCTATAAGAACAAACTCCAGATTTTTTTTTTTTTTTGAGCTCTTACTTCTCTATCAGGACACTTTTAGCACACTCAGCTGGTCAAAATGGTCCTATTTTCTATGCCGGAAAACCAAGAAAAATGCCAAAAATCCATTGGGTTTTTTTGGTCGAAAAACCAACAATAATGCCAAAATACATTGGGTAAAATGTTCCTTGACCAAGCAATCCAAGAAAAATGTCTAAAAACAAACTCCAGATTTATTTTTTCAGCTCTTACTAGGACTCTTTTAGCGCACTCTAGCACACTCAGCTGGTCAAAATGATCTTATTTCCTAGAATTTCTTCGCCGGAAAACCATGAAAAATGCCAAAATACATCGAGCAGGTTTTTTTGGCCGAACAACCAACAATAATGACTGAAATCCATTGGGTAAAATGTTCCTTCGCCAAAAAACCAAGAAAAATGTCTAAAAACCCTTGGATTTCGCCTCTAGTACACTCAGCTGGTCTATATGACATCTCTTTTCTACAAGTTCTCTAATAGTTCGCTAGGTTTTTGTTATCATTAAACAACCAAGAGGTTTTCCACATGGTTTTAATTTATGATAACTCGAATTTCTTTTATTCAAAATTTTAATAAAATGTTGAAAACTCTAAGTTCTTTGTTGAAAAAAACTCCATCCGTCGTAGAAAGTGTTCGAAAATGCGATTTACACATCAGCAACGCCGCTCTTCGCCCTTTGATACCGATCGTCGTCGAAAATACTGGAAGAGGTGAAAGGTCTTACGACATTTATTCGAGATTGCTGAAAGAAAGGATTATTTGCGTAATGGGGCCGATAAACGACGATTTAGCATCTGTGGTGGTCGCCCAACTTTTGTTTTTACAGTCTGAAAATTCGAAGAAGCCGATACACATGTATATCAATAGCCCTGGTGGTGTCGTCCCTTCCGGCCTTGCCATATATGACACAATGCAGTATATTTCAGCGCCAGTGGCCACTTGGTGTATAGGGCAGGCGTGCAGTATGGCCAGCCTGCTTTTAACCGCTGGTTCTAAAGGGAAACGATATTCTCTTCCCAATGCTAGAATTATGGTACATCAACCTTCAGGAGGAGCTTCAGGTCAAGCTACTGATATTCTCATACAGGCTGAAGAGATTATCAAAATGAAAAAACAGTTAAACCTTTTATACGTTAAACATACCGGACAGCCGTTAAACGTGATCTCCGATATTGTCGAAAGAGATCATTTTATGTCTCCGACTGCAGCAAAGGAGTTCGGACTTATCGATCATGTTCAAGGAACTGAAATGAGCAGCACCCAAAACGTCACTTTAACACCTCCCACACCTACAGTCAATCAAAACGCAGCCAATCCTGCCCCATTGTAATATTTATTTTTTTTATAAAGAATTTTTTTTATTTAATTTTTTTTTCTCATTAATTATGCTATCATCTCCTCTTAGTGTGCTGAGATGTAAGCACCTTAAATTCTGAAATATTGTTTATGTGATTTTTTTTTCTAATGGTAATAAAGGTTTATTTATTTTATTATTTTATTCCTCAGGGAAATTCCCAGTTTTTTTTTAACTTCTCTCATTCAATTATTTCCACTTGTTCTCCTCGGTTTTTTGGCCAGAAAACTGTTGGCGGTTTTCTTGGTTTTTTTATTCAGGGAATTTTTAAGCGTTTTCTTTGGTTTTTCCGCCAGGGTTTTAAGACATGTTAATGGGTTTTAGGTCAAGAAAAACCACCTGTTTATTGGATTTTAAAGCGTTTTCTTCTTTTCCCCACCATTTTAATGGATTTTTAGGCGTTTTTTAACTTCCTTAAAGAAGTTATTGTGATACCATCCACGTCAGGTTTTTGTGGAAGGGTCTTCCAGACCCCGGAGGGTCAATTTGAATATTGATCTTAACCGATCTCAACTTAGCCTATGGTGCCGGCCGGCCGTCCGTAGAATTTTTTCCAGAACACTTTACGGCCACAGTTTTCAACCGATTTTCACCAAATTTTTGCCGGCGAAGAAGAAACTAAGGAGGGCGATTTTCAAATTTCGAAAAAATTGCGGAGATATGTCTGTTTGAAATTTTAAAAAATTTGCTGCGGCCAAATTTGCAAAAAATTGGTACTGTTGGTACCATTTTCACCAATTTTCACCAATTACTCCATTAATATATTTTAGGTGTTAAACTATCTGTTTCTAGGATTCTAAGCGTCGTCCTAGGTTTTTTGGCCAAAAAACCATCTTTTGAAGGGATTTTAAGCTTTTTCCATGGTGTTTTGGCCGAAAAACCGCCTTTAGAAGGAAGTTTAAGCGTTTTCGCTTGGTATTTTGGCCAAAAAAACCATCTTTTGAAGGGATTTTAAGCGTTTTCCTTGATATTTTGGCCGAAAAACCACCTTTTGAAGGAAGTTCAAGCGTTTTCTTTTGATCAAAAAACCATCTTTTGACGGGATTTTAAGCGTTTTCCGTGGTGATTTGGCCGAAAAAACCGCCTTTTGAAGGAAGTTAAAGCGTTTTCGCTTGGTATTTTGGCCAAAAACCATCTTTTGATGGGATTTTAGGCCTTTTTCTTGGTATTTTGGCCGAAAAACCATCTTTTCAAGGGATTTTAAGCGTTCTTTTTAGGTTCTTCGGCCAAGAAGCTACATTTAAGGGCGTTTTTTCAGTTTTTTTGGCTAAAAACTGCCTTAATTGGGGAGGTTCAGGCGTTTCCCCTAATTTTTGGTCTTAATTTTACACATTTTTCTTGGTTTTTAGATCAAGGAACCACCTGTAGAGTGGAATTTAAGGCATTTTCTGTCTTTTTTCCCCACCTGTTTAACTGTACTATAGGTGTTTTTTTTTCAAGTATTTTTAGGTGTTTTACTATCTGTATAAAGGATTTTCAGCGTTTACCTAGCATATTTTGGCCAAAAAACCATCTTTAAAGGTTTTTGTCCAAAAAAACCATCTTTAAAGGTTTTTGTCCAAAAAAAACCATCTTTAAAGGTTTTTGTCCAAAAAAAAACCATCTTTAAAGGTTTGTGTCCAAAAAAAAAACCATCTTTAAAGGTTTTTGTCCAAAAAACCATCTTTAAAAGTAATTTTTGGCGTTCTTTTTTGTTTTTTGGCCAAGAAGCTATATTTAGAGCGTTTTTCTCAGTTTTTTGGCCTGGAAACTGCCTTTCTTGAAGAGGTTTAGGCGTTTTCCTTTAATTTTTTGGCTGAGGAACCATCTTTTCATCCCACAATATTTTATTCTTCCGTCGCTGAATCCCGAGGAGGGAAGGTGGGTCAGATGTACAATCAATACATTTTTTAAGTTTTATTAAAAAGAAGATTTAATAAGAAAAAAAACTATACAGAAAGCATCTATCACATTTTCATCAATCCAAGATAACTAGCGACCGAATTCTGGGTCTGCGCTGCTAACTTAAGCGACATAATGTGAATGGCTTCTTTAAAGCTTTTCGCCAGCGGTAACGCTTTTTCAAATAATACGACAGCATTCGCCAAATTTCCTCTACAAAATTTAATGAAATATAATAAAGAAAATTTATTATCATCCTACCTTTGTACTTCTACTGATGCTAAAGTTTCATAAGCGAAACCACATTTAGGATCGATTTCAATCGCTTTTTTCATATCTTTTACCGCACTTTCAATATCTCCTTTCCATTGGAGATATAAAAGTCCTAAAAATTTCTTTAAATTTTATTTAATTTATTTTAAATTTTACCTCTGTGGACCAAAATTGTGGCGTTAGTCGGATCCGCTGAAATCGCCTCATTCATTATTCTTTCCGATTCATCAAATTCTTTTAGTTCGTTGTAAATCTTTTAAACAAAATTAATAATTAAAATATTTCAAATTATAATTGAAATACCTGGGATAATAGTAAGGAACCTTCGACTACAGTGGGACTATCTTTAACTATCTTTTTTAAAGCATTTTTCGCTACTATGGCTTTTCTATTATCTTCTCTGCTCACAGCGATTTTATACTGAGTGAAATACTTTTGGACTTGAATTACAGCGAAATCGGGACTTAGTTTTTCAGCCTTTTCGAATTCAACGACCGCCTCTTCAGCCCTGTCACTCAACAATAAAATCTATAAAAATAATAAAATTTTTTTTTTCCACGGTAGTTTAAAGAAACCTGGGCTTTTTGATGGTAAACGTCTGAGTTTTCAGGAAGAACATTTCTAGCTTGGTCGAAATCTTCATAAGCTTTTTCCAGGCTTTCGAGCGCTATGTGGATGGTAGCTCGTTTTAAAAGAGCACTGCAAACCAGCTAAAAAATATGGTTATCAATCTAATCAGTATAATATTCTTTAAGTCACATCAGGATGGGCATCTGCGCTGTCGATAATAGTATCAAGGTCAGCTTTAGAACGAACGGCTTCATTCAAAAGCATATTCAAAGTCCCTCTAAGCAAAAGAGCTTCATAATAGCTTCGTGATGGCACCTGAGAAGTCTCTTTAACCAAATTTATTTCTTCGTCGCATCCTTTCAATACTACATCATATTCTCCTTTTTTCAACGCACTTTTAGCTTTAAGCAACCCCCTATAAAAAATTAATTATAAATAATAAATAAAAAATTAATCTTACTGAAGGTCATTATCAGAATCGGCTACATCATTAATGAAATTCTTGATTGGGTCGTTTGCCTGAGAATTGAGGAATTGATTCCAAAATTGCT
The DNA here is from genome assembly GCA_014119065.1 of Orius insidiosus. NCBI lineage: Eukaryota > Metazoa > Arthropoda > Insecta > Hemiptera > Anthocoridae > Orius > Orius insidiosus. The sequence continues at coordinate 50,829 of JACGAQ010000462.1, forward strand.
TGGAGGGCATCACAACTGGCTTATTTTTCATGTAGATTTCCGCTTGCTGAATTCCTAAGAAACATAAAAATTTATCAGCATAAACATAATTTTTCAAGCCAGAAAAAACTTGAGGAAAATAAATTCTAGTTTGAAGAGTTTCCAATGAAAACTTCCTTGAAGAGAAGGAACAATATAGGAGAGAAATTTTGAGGAGGTGGAAGTATAAAAAGGGAAATTTTAGGGAGGTATGTATAAAGTAGGGAAATTTTAAGGAGGGGAAGTATAAAGGATGGTATTTTAAGGAAGGGAAAGTATAAAGGAGGGGAATATTAAGGAGAGGGAAGTATAAAGGAGGGAAATTTTAAGGAGGGGGAAGTATAAATTAGGGAAAATTTAAGGAGGGGGAAATATAAAGGAGGGGGATATTAAGGAGAGGGAAGTATAAAGGAGGGGAATTTTAAGGAGGGGGAAGTATACAGAAGGGAAATTTTAAGGAGGTACGTATAAAGTAGAGAAATTTTAAGGAGGGGAAGTATAAAACGGTATTTTAAGGAAGGGAAAGTATAAAGGAGGGGAATATTAACGAGAGGGAGGTATAAAGGAGGGAAATTTTAAGGAGGGGAATATTAAGGAGAGGGAAGTATAAAGGAGGGAAATTTTAAGGAGGGGAAGTTTAAATGAGGGAAATTTTAAGGAGGTATGTATAAAGTAGGGAAATTTTAAGGAGGGGGAAGTATTAAGGGGGAATTTTAAGGAGGGGAAGTTTAAATGAGGGAAATTTTAAGGAGGTATGTATAAAGTAGGGAAATTTTAAGGAGGGGGAAGTATAAAGGGGAATTTTAAGGAGGGGAAGTATAAAGGATGGCATTTTAAGGAAGAGAAAGTATAAAGGAGGGGAATATTAAGGAGAGGGAAGTATAAGGAGGGAATTTAAGGAGGGGAATTTTGAAGAGGGGGAAGTTTAAATGAGGGAAATTATAAGGAGGAAAAGTATAAAGGAGGGGAATATTAAGGAGAGGGAATTATAAAGGAGGGAAATTTTAAGGAGGGGAAGTTTAAATGAGGGAAATTTTAAGGAGGTATGTATAAAGTAGGGAAATTTTAAGGAGGGGGAAGTATAAAGGGGGAATTTTAAGGAGGGGAAGTATAAAGGATGGTATTTTAAGGAAGAGAAAGTATAAAGGAGGGGAATATTAAGGAGAGGGAAGTAAAGGAGGGGAATTTTAAGGAGGGGAATTTTGAAGAGGGGGAAGTTTAAATGAGGGAAATTTTAAGGAGGAAAAGTATAAAGGAGGGGAATATTAAGGAGAGGGAAGTATAAGGCCGTCCGCACACTGGAGCCGACTACGTGCGACTCGGAGTTCTAGAGATCCTAACAGTAACAATTAAATGGAACCTCGCCCACTGCAACCGACTCAGTCGTGCGTATACGTGCGTTCGTATCCGACTTACGACTCGATCCAAACTTGTTTGGATTTTGTCGCAGGTCGCGTGCGATTTTTGCGTTTTCTGAGTGAATTATTAATTATTATGGATACCGAAAAGCTCATTTCTCTTGTGCAAAATGCTGAGTGCTTGTGGGACCAAGAAATGTAAAGAAAAAAATGTAAAGAAATGTAAAAAGAAAAAATGCAAAGAAAGAATGTCTTTCTTAAATCCTCCTTAACATTTTCCAAAATGTAGTAAAATGTTTCCTTTTTCATGCGGAAATAACGGAAAAATTTGAAATTTGTAATCTCAGAAATCTGAATTTGCATACGATCAGCCGGCTCCAGTGTGCGAGGGAAGCGTACGACCTGAACGCACGACTTGGTCATGCGTAGTCGCTGTCGCGCCTAGTCGGCTCCAGTATGCGGCCGGCCTAAAGGATGGTATTTTAAGGAAGGGAAAGTATAAAGGAGGGAATATTAAGGAGAGGGAAGTATAAGGAGGGAAATTTTAAGGAGGGGAAGTGTAAATGAGGGAAATTTTAAGGAGGGGGAAGCACAAAGGGGGGAACTTTTAAGGAGGGGAAGTATAAAGGAGGGGAATTTTAAAAATGGTACGGCTATTAATCGATACATCCATAATCAATTTGACCCTTCCCCAAAAACCCGACATGGAGGGTAAAACAATAACTTTAAGGAAGTTAATACCGTATTTTTTTAAAATGTCATCAGCAGCCATAATGTCGCGTTCGTTGGAGAATCCCTGAAGATGGCAACATGCGGTGACGTCTTCAAGCGCTTGTTTTAGTTGTCCAAGTTCTTTACAAGCTTTGTACCTTCTGCTCATCGCTTTTAAATAATTCGGCTTCATTTTAATCGCTTCCGTACAGTTCAGGACGACTTCTTCAAGGTTTCCCTGAGGAAACACAAAAACGTACATTTTTAAACATTACATGATTTTATTCAGTGGTTTCAAAATGTAGGTATGATTTTTTTATTGAACTTACAAGGGCTTCATATGCAGCAGCACGATTTTGATAAAGTGCTGATAGTTTTTCTTTTTCGTCAGAAGGGCAGAGGCCGATCGCTTCTGTGTAGCATTTGACAGCTTCTTTGTATTTTGACTCTCTGTAAAATTGATTGCCATGTTCTTTCAATCGAAGCGACTGCTCCAACGGGTTCTGCAGAAGAAAAACAAAAATTAATGCATTTTGACCTCAGAAAAATTTTTGTCAAACATTTAAAAATCCCTGGAATTTCACATCTTTTTTCCCGTAGGGGAGAGACCCCTGGTTTCAGCCACAAAAATTTTTATTTGTTGCTTACGATATATTTGGGAATTCTTCATCTTCATTGGACTTTTCAAAAACCTCCCGCAATCTTCCGGATTTAATATCCTAAAAACCAGCTCGGTGCACTAGATAAGCTATTTTCTATCATCGCAGCGAATGCTACGAAGCTCTTAAAGAAGAAACAAAACCTTCAGAAGGAAATTAATAAAATTTTATTTAATCATTGCCCCAAAATGAAAAGTAACCAGCTGAGTCCATTAGATTCTACCTTTAAAAACACAAATTAACTTATTTTGTTAACAGTTAACTATTTTATAATCAAGATTCTACTAGAGATCAAAGAGAATAACCAACTGTATATAGCACAAGATTGAAAAAAAAAGGCTCTAAATCACACTATCACAATCAACCAGCTGATGGCAATAGATTAAACCGGGGGTCCCAAAGTTTTTCTTGGTTTTCATAGAGAGAAACCACATTTTAATGATTCCTTGGTTTTCATTTCATAAGGACATTTGCGAGTTTTTCGATAAAGAAACCTCATTTTTATAGAATTTTAGAAGTTTTCCTTGGTTTTCAAAGAGAGAAACCTCATTTTTCATGACGTTTTCCTCAGTTTTTTTTGGCAGAGAAACCTCATTTATACAGGATTTTCCTCAGTTTTTTGGCAGAGAAACCTCAATTATACAGGATTGTCAGGAGTTTCCCTCAGTTTTTTGGCAGAGAAACCTCATTTATACAGGATTTTCAGGAGTTTTCCTCAGTTTTTTGGCAGAGAAACCTCATTTATACAGGATTTTCAGGAGTTTTCCTCAGTTTTTGGCAGAGAAACCTCATTTATACAGGATTTTCAGGAGTTTTCCTCAGTTTTTTGGCAGAGAAACCTCATTTATACAGGATTTTCAGGAGTTTTCCTCAGTTTTTGGCAGAGAAACCTCATTTATACAGGATTTTAGGAGTTTTCCTCAGTTTTTTGGCAGAGAAACCTCATTTATACAGGATTTTCAGGAGTTTTCCTCAGTTTTTTGGCAGAGAAACCTCATTTATGCAGGATTTTCAGGAGTTTTCCTCAGTTTTTCGCAGAGAAACCTCATTTATACAGGATTTTCAGGAGTTTTCCTCAGTTTTTTGGCAGAGAAACCTCATTTATACAGGATTTTCAGGAGTTTTCCTCAGTTTTTTGGCAGAGAAACCTCATTTATACAGGATTTTAGGAGTTTTCCTCAGTTTTTGGCAGAGAAACCTCATTTATACAGGATTTTCAGGAGTTTTCCTCAGTTTTTTGGCAGAGAAACCTCATTTATACAGGATTTTAGGAGTTTTCCTCAGTTTTTGGCAGAGAAACCTCATTTATACAGGATTTTCAGGAGTTTTCCTCAGTTTTTGGCAGAGAAACCTCATTTATACAGGATTTTCAGGAGTTTTCCTCAGTTTTTGGGCAGAGAAACCTCATTTATACAGGATTTTCAGGAGTTTCCTCAGTTTTTTGGCAGAGAAACCTCATTTATACAGGATTTTAGGAGTTTTCTTCAGTTTTGGCAGAGAAACCTCATTTATACAGGATTATCAGGAGTTTTCCTCAGTTTTATGGCAGAGAAACCTCATTTATACAGGATTTTCAGTTTTTTGGCAGAGAAACCTCATTTACACAGGATTTTCAGGAGTTTTCCTCAGTTTTTTGGCAGAGAAACCTCATTATACAGAATTCGCCCAAATCTGAAAACTTTGGTTAGCGACAATCATAAAATATGGGGTTCTAAACAACTTATGAGCTCCAAAAAAAACCTATTGATTTCTCCTATGAAAAGCCACACATTTAGATTCTAAAGGCATTCGGAAAATAGAATACGCCACACATTTTGACCCAAAAAAGTGGCCAACCTGCTAAAAAATTTGGACATATCTAACTGATAGAATCTTGAAAACCCAGCTGTTAAATTTTTCATTTTGAAAACGGTGGAACAGAAATATAAAAAGCCGGGAATCCTCTAGCTGTCATGAAAAGTTATGCAATAACTTCTCTTGGATACATCGCAGACAAATCTATTGCACCCAGCTCATTAATTTTTTCAAAGCAGCGGGTGTAATAAATCATGACTAATCCGGAAAAAGCCACACCCTTGAACTGGGAAATTCATTTATAAGTGTAAGATTAAGTAAAAATGAAGTGCCGCTGAAAAGATAAACAAAATAACTTACCAAAGGGACATCAGGCTCTTCAGATTCGACATACGGGGCTTTATTTTCGGCGGTTTTGTTAGAAGCCGAATTTTTCTCTTTTCCCTTTTTCTTGTTTTCCGTAGTTCCGGTCTTAGAAATGTAATAATAAGCGAAGCCTACGGCCGGAAAGCCGATGAGCATCGCCCACATCCATTTCGAAATCCCTGGATTCGATTCCCCGGACATTTCTTCTTTTAATTGACTAACGCCGGATTAAGTGAAAAAGAAGTAAAAAATTTTCAACATGGTCCTTTCCCTTATCTTTATTGAAAAAGGTTATCCTTAAAAAGGTTACGATCGATATTTTTTAACTTTTACCGTTGTAGACACTTGTGAAGCCGGAACTTTTTTTTAAAAGGGCACAAAAATGAACAGTGTCGCTACATTACCTCTAGAAGAAAGTTTATAAACTAAAACGTAACCACAGTAACGGATTTGTATTCTATAAAACTTTTTACCAAAAGAATGCGCTAGCAACATTTTTCTAGCTTTTCCTGAAAATCTCAATGCTTCTCTAAATCAAAAATACGTTCGATCCTAATCCTCAATTTTAACATTTTTATCAAAATTTTGAGGTAAAAAATTAAAATTCTTATTTTCCCTTTAATTATTGTAAAACTTTTTTTTTCTTGTTTTTTGGAATGTTGTAAAAGTACGCATGTTTGATATGACGTCATTCTTGACAGCTGCTACTTTACTGATAAGCTTGCTGTTGACACAAATGGATTTTCGTTGCCATAAGTTCCGATTTTTCTAATAGGATTTTTCCCTAATTCTTTCGCCTTTATTTACGTAAATCGCGTTTCTAAAATATTTATTTCCCAAAGAATCCCTTAAATTTAAACATGGAAAATGGAAGGCGACAATGATAAATCATGGTAAGAAAAGTTCCTTAGTTTTTTTTTGTCTTGGGTTTATCGAGTTTAATATTGTACTTGAAAAAAATTTCTTATCAACAACCTTAAAGTGATTTAGATAAGGTAAAGCTTCATAAATGGTGTTTAAATAGAAGTATTGTGGAATCGCCACGTGAAAATACAACTGGAGCTAAAATGTAAGGATTAATTTATCAGAAAATGAAGCCTTAAAAAATCAGAAGCTTAAATTGCCCCAAAAGAAAGAGGAGAATTCTGCGTCATTTTATGACCTTTGACGTGTTTTTAGACAAACCTTTAATAACCAAGGTTTCAGGCTTTTTGACGGAGAACTATTGTACTTTTGGGGCGTTTTCTATTTTTTTTAGCTGAAGGGAAGTATTTTCAGGGATTTTTGTCAGCCTTCTGTTTAATAGACTTTAAGTTGGTGGGTTTCGACTTGCTCAAAAGAAGTTATTGTAATACCTTCCGATCTTTGGCAATGGGTCTTCCTAGTCTTCCAGACCTGGTGGGACAGGGATTTTCAAACTTTTTAGGAAATGGACCCCATTTACTTCTCAAAATGTGAGGAAAACCTGATTTTCTTTATTCGTTTGAATGCCTTTTGAATTTATTTGTGGCTTATTTGTATAGTGTAGGAAAAATCCGTTAAAAATTGGATGCTCTGTCAAAAACTGAGAAAATCCTGAAAACTCAATAGTAAGTGGAAAAACCTAGGAAAACTCCTTCAAACCCTGTAAAATGGGGTTTTCTTTCAAAAAGTGGAGGAAAATCTTGTAAAAATGATGATTCTCTGCCTGGAAAACAGGAAAATTCCAGAAAACCCTGTTAAATAGGGTTTCCTGTCAAAAACCGAGGAAAACTCTCAAAAATCCTGTGAAAAATGGAGTCTCTGTCTCAAACAGACCCAAAAACCAAGGAAAACTTAAAAAAGCCCTGTGAAATTGGGGGCTGCTTGTAAAAACTCCTACTGTTGAAAATGTGGGAAATATCTCGTTGTTTGAAGACTAAAAACTCAATAAATCGAGGAAAACTTCGGAAAATCCTGTAAAAACGGGGTTTCTTCGTCAGAAAACAAAGAAAAGCTAACCAAAGCAAGGAAAACTCCAAAAAAAACCCTTAGAAGTTAGTTTCCTCTATCAAAAAGTGGAGGAAAATCCTGTAAAATGAGGATTCTCTGCCTGGAAACCAAGGAAAATTCCACAAAACCTCTTAAAGATAGGGTTTTCCTATCTAAAAACCAAGGAAAACTCTCAAAAATCCTGTGAAAATTGGGTCTCTGTTAAAAAACTAAGGGAAACTCCTGAAAATTCTGAATTTCTTGGATTTCCCTGTCAAGAAAGCTTCGGAAAATCTCTAAAAATGTTTTTTTTTTTTGTCAGAAATCAAAGAAAAACGAACGAAAATCCTGAGGGAACTGGGTTTCTCTGTCTAAGAAGCAAGGAAAACTCCACAAAACCGTAAAAATTGGGTTCCTCTTTCAATAAGTGGAGGAAAATCCTGTAAAAATGAGGATTTCCTTCCTGGAAACCAAGGAAAATTACAGAAAACCCTGTAAAAATAGGTTTTTCTATCCATAAACCTAGGAAAACTCTCAAAAATCCTGTGAAAATTGGATCTCTGTTAACTAATCTGAGGGAAACTCCTGAATTCTGTATTTCTTGGGTTTCCCTGTCAAGAATCGAGGAAAGCTTCGGAAAATCCTCTAAAAATGGTTTTTTTTTTGTTAGAAGTCAAAGAAAAACAAACGAAAATCCTGAGGAAACTGGGTCTCTCTGTCTAAAAGCAAGGAAACCTTCACAAAACCCAGTAAAATTGGGTTCCTCTTTCTATAAGTAGAGGAAAATCCTGTAAAAATGAGATTTTTCTTCCTGGAAACCAAGGAAAATTCCAGAAAACCCTGTAAAAATAGGTTTTCCTATCCATAAACCTAGGAAAACTAAAAATCCTGTGAAAATTGGATCTCTGTTAACTAATCTGAGGGAAACTCCTGAAAATTCTGTATTTCTTGGGTTTCCCTTGAAAGAATTCAGGAAAACTTCGGAAAATCCTCTAAAAATGGGGTTTCTTTGTCAAAAATCAAAGAAAAAGAAAAATCTCTGAAAAACCCTGTAAAAATTGGGTTTCTCTATCCAAAAGTGGAGGAAAATCCTGTAAAAATGAGGATTCTGTTCCTGGAAACCAAGGAAAATTCCAAAAAACCCTGTAAAAATAGGGTTTTCCTATCTAAAACCAAGGAAAACTCTCAAAAATCCTGTGAAAAACTAAGCGAAACTCCTGAAAATTCTGTATTTCTTGGGGTTTTCTATCAAGAATCGAGGAAAACTTCGGAAAATCCTCTACAATGGGGTTTCTTTGTCAGAAATCTAAGAAAAACTCACGAAAATCCTGAGGGAATTGGTTTCTCTATCGAAGCCAGAAAAACTCCGAAAACCCTGTAAAATTGGGTTTCTCTATCCAAAAGTGGAGGAAAATCCTGTAAAAATGAGGATTCTGTTCCTGGAAACCAAGGAAAATTCCAAAAAACCCTGTAAAATAGGGTTTTCCTGTCAAAAAACCGAGGAAAACTCTCAAAAATCCTATGAAAATTGGGAAAAAAACTGAGGGAACTCCTGAAAATTTTGTATTTCTTGGGTTTCCCTGGCAAGAATCGAACAAAATTTCGGAAAATCCTGTAAAAATTAGGTTTTTTTTTTGTCAGAAAGCAAAGAAAAACTCATGAAAATCCTGAGGGAATAGGGTTTCTCTGTTTAAGAAGCAAGGAAAACTCTTCCTGGAAACCAATGAAAATTCCACAAAACCCTGTAAAAATAGGGTTTCCTGTCAAAAAACCGAGGAAAAACTCCAGCAAATCCTGTAATAATTGGTTTTCTGTTAAAAAACTGAGGGAAACTCCCGAAAATTCTGTATTTCTTGGGTTTCCCTGGCAAGAATCGAACAAAATTTCGGAAAATCCTGCCAAAATGAGGTTTCTTTGTCAGAAAGCAAAGAAAAACTCATGAAAATCCTGAGGGAATAGGGTTTCTCTGTTTAAGCAAGGAAAACTCTTCCTGGAAACCAATGAAAATTCCACAAAACCCTGTAAAAAATAGGGTTTTCCTGTCAAAAAACCGAGGAAAAACTCCAGCAAATCCTGTATAATTTGGTTTTTCTGTTAAAAAACTTAGGGAAACTCCTGAAATTCTGTATTTCTTGGATTTTCCTGCCAAGAATAGAGGAAAACGTCGGAAAATCTCTGAAAAACCCTGTAAAATTGGGTTTCTCTATCCAAAAGTGGAGGAAAATCCTGTAAAAATGAGGATTCTGTTCCTGGAAACCAAGGAAAATTCCAAAAAACCCTGTAAAAATAGGGTTTTCCTCCAAAAAACCAAGGAAAACTCTCAAAAATGTCTCTTTGTCAGAAATCAAAGAAAAACCCACAAAATCCTGTGGGAATGGGGTTTCTTTGTGAAATAGGAGCTTACTTGTAAAAGCTCCCAGATCCTTCTTAAAATACCGAAATGTGGGAAATATCTTGTTTTTTGAAGGTTAAAAAAACTTAATATAAACTCAGAAAAGCCCCTGGTGGAAGAACACCTTTTTTGGGATTTTTTGTCAGCCTTGTTCTGTTTAATAGACCTCAAATCGATGGGTCTTTTCCCCTATTTTTGTTCTTTAAACGTAAAATTAGGATGCTCTAAGATATGAGGAAATGTTTTTACATTTTATTTTTTTGTTTAGGATTGCTGATTTAGAAACTGCTCTTAAAGACGACCCAAATATCGACACAGGCGAAGAAACTGACGATTTCATATCGGAAACTCTTCGACCCGAAATATGGAAATCAGCCCTTGACGTCTCCTCGAAATCAACGTATTTCGACGAAATCTTCGACCTACCTGAACAGAGCGTTTTACGAAACGACTGCCAGCAGTTTGTCGCCAAATTAGGAAACGATGACGAGGATAAAGTCTCCGTCCTTTCCGACCTTGAATCCATCCTGACATATCATCGGAAATCATTTAAAATCCCGTACAAATCCGGGAATGGATGGATCGAAATCCTTCAACCTTTAATCCCTTTAAAACTACCGCGGTCGGAAACTTATCTTCTTTTTGAAGCCATCGTTACCAAATATATACCGAGAGGTCCTTCAATTTACCATTTATTGAATCTGATCATACTTTATCACGACCCAAGTCTTTCTTCATTTCTGGACACCAAAAGAATAACTCCTGAACAATATGCTACTTATTGGGTAACCTAAATAATTTGTTTTTTTCATCAATTATATCTTTATTAGTTTCAGACATTGTTTTCCGGAAGTTGCAGTATTCCTGTGGTGACCTTAATGTGGGATTTGTACTTTCAACAGAGTGACCCGTTTTTTATTCTTTTTCTCGCGCTGGTCATGATTGTTAATGCTAGGTTATTTGAAATATTGATTTTATGAATATTTAAAATGTTTATTCAGAGAGTCGATATTGACGTTGAAAGACAAGCCGAAAGACGTTATAGTGAACACGCTGTCGTCTTTACCTTCAACACTCCAAGAGGGCGACGTCCAAGATTTTTTTCGCTCGCTCAAAATTTCTGCTGTCGAACCCCGGTTCTTTCAGACAAGTAATATCATTTATCTTCCAAAAAAGTTATTGTTTTTTAGGATTTAGAAAGAGTTTTATTTGATGATGAAGACTGCCGGAAGCCACGAGCAATAACGCAAGCTTTATGTTTGCCTGTAAATGTGTCTGAGCTTGTCGAAAATATTTATATGCCTCAAGAACTCGGTTTGGACAATGTCAGGTTCTTTTTGGTCGATTGCCGTTCAGCTGAGCAGTACAACGCCGGCCATATGCCCACAGCATTTCATCTTGACTGCAATTTGGTTGGTTTTTACATTTACAACCGTAATTATCATCACAAGTTTATCAATACGATCATCTACAGTTCTTCTGGGAAGACGTTTGGGGAATAGCCAAGGGGTGTGGGTTTTGTCTTCTTCAGTTGACAGTGCTTGTATGGATCTTACTTTTCTGTGCTTTTTTCAACGGTCTTTTGGATATTAACGAAGCGCTTCCATGTTCGTTGAAGACGACGCACAAAATTAAGAACCACACAAGCACAGGACTCCCGCAGTCTCTTCCTGACAGCTCAAGCTCAACAGAACTGAAGGAGACATAACCCAGACCCCTTTCGCTAAAAACCTCTTTTATCAGAACCCTTGGCTGTACCTTGAACGTCTGTCGTTAGACCCTTTCGCTAACGACCTCTTCCTACGAAGCCCTTCGCTGTACCTTGAACGTCTATCCTTAGACCCTTTCGCCAACGACCTCTTCCAACGAAACCCTTGGCTGTACCTTGAACGTCTGTCCTTAGACCCTTTCGCCAACACCTCTTCCAACGAAAACCTTGGCTGTACCTTGAATGTCTGTCCTTAGACCCTTTCGCCAACGACCTCTTCCAACGAAACCCTTGGCTGTACCTTGAACGCTGTCCTTAGGCCCTTTCGCCAACGACCTCTTCCAACGAAACCCTTGGCTGTACCTTGAACGTCTGTCCTTAGACCCTTTCGCCAACGACCTCTTCCAACGAAACCCTTGGCTGTCCCTTAAACGTCTTTCCTTAGACCTTTCGCTAACGACTCTTCTAACGGAACCCTTGGCTTTCCCTTGAACGTCTCTCCTTAGTCCCTTTCGCTTTTCAACCTTTCCTAACGGAACCCTTCGCTGTCCCTTAACGTCTCTCCTTGGACCCTTTCACCAACACCTCTTCCAACGAAACCCTTGGCTGTACCTTGAACGCTGTCCTTAGGCCCTTTCGCCAACGACCTCTTCCAACGAAACCCTTGGCTGTACCTTGAACGTCTGTCCTTAGACCCTTTCGCTAACGACCTCTTCCAACGAAACCCTCGGCTGTACCTTGAACGTCTGTCGTTAGACCCTTTCGCTAACGACCTCTTCCTACGAAGCCCTTCGCTGTACCTTGAACGTCTATCCTTAGACCCTTTCGCCAACGACCTCTTCCAACGAAACCCTTGGCTGTACCTTGAACGTCTGTCCTTAGACCCTTTCGCCAACAACCTCTTCCAACGAAAACCTTGGCTGTACCTTGAATGTCTGTCCTTAGACCCTTTCGCCAACGACCTCTTCCAACGAAACCCTTGGCTGTACCTTGAACGCCTGTCCTTAGGCCCTTTCGCCAACGACCTCTTCCAACGAAACCCTTGGCTGTACCTTGAACGTCTGTCCTTAGACCCTTTCGCCAACGACCTCTTCCAACGAAACCCTTGGCTGTCCCTTAAACGTCTTTCCTTAGACTCTTTCGCTAACGACTTCTTCTAACGGAACCCTTGGCTTTCCCTTGAACGTCTCTCCTTAGTCCCTTTCGCTTTCAACCTTTCCTAACGGAACCCTTCGCTGTCCCTTTAACGTCTCTCCTTGGACCCTTTCACCAACAACCTCTTCCAACGAAACCCTTGGCTGTACCTTGAACGCCTGTCCTTAGGCCCTTTCGCCAACGACCTCTTCCAACGAAACCCTTGGCTGTACCTTGAACGTCTGTCCTTAGAACCTTTCGCTAACGACCTCTTTTAACGGACCCTTGGTTGTCCCTTAAACGTCTTTCCTTAGACTCTTTCGCTATTGACCTCTTCTAACGAAACCCTTGGCTTTCCCTTGAAAATCTCTCCTTAGTCCCTTTCGCTAACAACCTTTCCTAACGGAACCCTTCGCTGTACCTTGAACGCCTGTCCTTAGACCCTTTCGCTAACGACCTCTTCCAACGAAACCCTTGGCTGTACCTTGAACGTCTGTCCTTCGATCCTTTCGCCAACGACCTCTTCCAACGAAACCCTTCACTGTCCCTTAAACGTCTTTCCTTAGACTCTTTCGCTAACGACCTCTTCTGAGTCCTTTTCTTATGCTTCTTGTGGAGAACTGTTAGTGATTGTGCTTATAAGCTTGTGATAAGAATTACCATTCCAACATTCACAGCAATTAAACTTTTTTTTTCTCTCTCTCAAGATGTTACAAGCGGGAGATGTCTATAAAATGGCAGTTCAGGGTCTTCTTTCGGCCCAAAAACAGGCTTTAGATGCTAACGCGGCTGCTGCTGGAGAACATCTTTGTTTTATGGGATGCGGATATTTAGAACAGGATCAATACACGCATATGGTGGTCGCCTCATTCTTAAGAGATTCCGCTCAGTACGTTTCTATCCTCAACGGTGGATATCATGCACTTCATGAATATTTTGGTGACTCAATGGAAAAATGCTTTCCGACCATAACAACGAAGCATGCGTCGTTTGCTTACAAAGATCGCCCAAAAAAGAAGAGTCCGTTCAAAGCCTCGAAAACGTTCAATCCCCTTCCAGAGATATATTTGGAAAAATTGGGTAAGTATTTTTTTGGATGTGAAAATTAGGGTTAAAATAGGGTCCACACTACAATCTTACTGAAGGATAATTAAGTTATGGTTAGTGTAGTTACAGAATAAGGGGTGGCGTTGAGGTTAAATATAATAGGTTATACAAGCTACCTCAATGTCAACCTGTCTTCCTGGATTGAATCACAGTAAAATTAAAGGGAAAAGAGAAATAATAAGTTCCTAGTCCTAATTTAGATACTTAACTATTATAATTTAATTATTTTTTCTCTGTTTTTTAGTGCTGTTGTAAAATCAAAAAGTGCCGAAGTTAAAGATAAATTGTTAGAATATATTGTTAATCCTGGTGCGAGCGATGTAGAAAGGCATGTTAAGTCGACAGATAAGAAAGGAAGAAGGTACAGAAATGTCGCACCTGTTTTTAGTATCGACGATGACCAAGAACCTCAAGGTAACTTCCATTATAAAATGAAACAACGTTTTATCTTTTTTTTAGATGTCGGATGGGATGTACAAGAAGAAGAATGCGAGTTTGAACTCGTCTCTCTTTCAGAATGGCGTAAAAAAAGATGATATTTTAGCCTCTTTTGACTGTGTCGAAACAAAATCAAATAAGGAAACTCATAAATGGTAAAAAAATAGAGTGAAAACTTATTTATTTGCTAAAAGTACCTCAAAAACGGGGAAAATTGCCAAAAAAAACTAGGGCTAAGGGGGCTGATGTGGCTAAGGCAGTTAGGGCAGCCTGCGAAGACAAAGGATTCGGGTATTGCCGTGGCATCTACGATGTGTAGATACCAAGGCAATCCCCGATTCTGGCAAATTGTATGTGGTACTTATATTGTATACTGTATATGGTATCTACACACCGTAGATGCCACGGCAATCCCCGATTCTGGCAAATTGTATGTGGTACTTATATTGTATACTGTATATGGTATCTACACACCGTAGATGCCAGGGCAATCCCCGATTCTGGCAAATTGTATGTGGTACTTATATTGTATACTGTATATGGTATCTACACACCGTAGATGCCACGGCAATCCCGATTCTGGCAAATTGTATGTGGTACTTATATTGTATACTGTATATGGTATCTACACACCGTAGATGCCACGGCAATCCCCGATTCTGGCAAATGAAAAAAATTACCTAACCAACCCATCTTTTGTTTCAAAAAAATACCACCTTCCTGAAAGATTTTTTTTTCATTTAGAAACCCCCCCCCCCCCCCCCGATTCTTTCCCTTCTTCTTTCAGTGCATAGAATTACTTTAAACTTATTTTTTCAGTGAACTTCTCATAAGCAAAACTCACATGTACGTTTTGAGGACGACAAATAAAAGAGACATCGCAAAACTCGTAGTACGGAAGCCGTTGGCATCGATTGTACAAATCACCAGCAAACGACGTGTCCAAGGTCTCATAACATTCAAATACGGAACATACGAAGGCGACAACGTCGTTTTCCAAGATATGGACAGCTTCTACATCCCAAAAGCCGAACAAGCAACATCCGTCATAAAACAGCAAATAAAAGCAATCTTATCTCAAGAAAAAAGTAAATTCTACTAACCTATATTTATTTTATTATTTCTTTTAAGCAATGGAAACTAAAGAGAATGGCTCGACTTTACATTAAACGCAGATTATGTCGGCATCGACTGATATTTTAAAAATTCACCCGCTTGGAATCATTTTAAACCAGTACTTATTTTATTTGTAAATTAGAAGTATTAAAAAAATTGTACATAATCTTAAAAAAATTATAAAAATTTTTATTTATTTTGCCAAAGTTTAGTTTTTCTCAACTTCCTTGATGAAATAAAGATTTACAAACAAAATTTTTTTCTGGGTCTTTTCGTTCTCTGGATGTTAGTTTCTATGGAAGATGAAGATCGCTTTTCTGTTTTGATTTCTTTCATTTCGGACACATTGATCTAAATAAAAAAAATTAAAAAACGTCAAAAAATCTAAATTAAATTACTTTTGCTTCAGTAATTCAGTTTTGATGTTTTGATCAATCAAAGTATCAAATATAGGTTCTTGTTTGACAATCGCCATTTTTTCCTTGATTATTTTTCTAAAAAAGATAATTAATTTAAAAATAAAACTGCAAATAGAAGACATACCTACAAGTTACTGTATAAAGTTCGCTTAGTTCTTTACTTAAATTTAACGGTTGATTAACATCGATATCACTTTTAATAAATTTTTCAGTACATTCATTTTGAAAAACTTCCTCATTGAATTCACCAGTGATCACATTTCCTATAAATAATATGAAAATTGAAGACAAAAAAAAATCTTACTTCGAGAAATATCAGCGCCTTCCATTTTATATTCTCTGAGTTCTAAATCTTTACTTTTTAAAAGAGAACAGAGACGTTTCTGTTGTTCTGTCAACTGGTTTATGAGGACGATTAATGGTAAAGTGACTTCATCGCAAAACTGAAAAATTTTATAATGAAAAAAGAAATGTTTTATTTTTAAGTACGTTATCAGAAGAACATTTTATGAGGGAGTACTTGAGGTTTATCTTCACGCCGACTTTTCGGAAAGTTTTATGTCTAGGTATTCACCTTTTTCTTCCAACTCGCAGCTCTCTCTGTCCGAAAGAGAGAGATTACTAAATCGATTATTTTCTGGTCTGTCAGCTTTATTAAAGGGTTCGTTTCCTTAAAAAAAAAAAAAAAATAATAATAATAATAATAATAATAAAAATTTATTATCTACACAAGGGGTTTTCACAGTGCGGTCTAAATCCTGGGGCTTGATGAAAAAATTGATGGAAACTTTGAATAAAAAGGGTGTTAACTTTTAAGTTTTCAAAAAATGAGACATTTTCCTCATTTCACTATTTTTAGAGGAAACTGGGAGTTTACAAAGAAAGGATGTCGGTAGATTTTCTCAGTTTTTTGACATAGAACACCAAGATTTTAGATTTTTCAGGAGTTTTTAGACGAGAAACCCATTTCCGAATTTAGGAGTTTTTCACTTTTTGACAGAGGAAACCCATTTTTACAGTTTTTTGGTAGTTTTTCTTAACTGTTTTACAGAGAAACCCTATCATTACAGGAGTTTTGACAAACAAACCTCTTTTGGATAGAATTGTCGGCAGTTTTTGACCGAGAAACCCCTTTTTAAAGAATTATCGGTAGTTTTTCTTGGCTTTTGACAAAGAAACCCTTTTTTTACACGACAGAAATTAACGACCAGCAAGTTTTGGGAGTCCCGATCTACACAAAAGAGATAAAATTTTACTTTAAATCCATTAAGTAGTTCTTCCTTATGTAGATCGACTTTCCACAATGATTTAAGATCGGTGACTTTAATGTGAAACTTTGAATCGTTCAAATAACTGTTGGAATAAAACGGTCTTCTGTCGATTTCAGCGATTAGTTTCATAGTTTTCGATGATCTATAAAGATTTGATTATTTCTTAGTTTGTTGTCAATTTTAAACATTGTACTTGTTAATACGTAGAGACAAAACTTAAAAGAACAATGGAGGGTTTTCTCGATTTATAAATTCCAATGATAAATGAAGCTGGCAAAAGATTTAAAATATTAAAAATAGTAAAAAATATTTAGGAAACAAACAATTGATAAGTGATAAGCTATCTAACTTGAATTTTTAACCTTCTCTTTAAAGAACCAACTAAGACCACGTGTACCCACAGAACAACAAAACGTGTTTTCGTTGTTCTGTGACGTTACGTTATCAGTTATGTCATTGATAAGATTAGATAATCTGATTCTCGTTTCTACATATTTTCTACATTTTGCGCCCCAAATTCCTTGGGGAAAAAAGCAGAAATCTTCTGTATTAGGGTTTTCCTGGGCGAATAACCGAAAAAAACGCTCAAAATTTTTGAACTTTACGTGGGGTTTTTAAGCGTTTTCCTTATTTTTTGAGTCTGGGAAACTCCAAATGTACGCGATTTTTAAGCATTTCCTCTAATTAAAAAAAAAACACATTTTTCAGGATTTTAAGGCGTTTTCCCAAGTTAACTGCCCAAGATTCCATTAATTTTAACTTTTCTTCGATTTTGGGCGTTTTACTAGGTCTATATTCTGAGAATTCAATTTTTTCCTGATTTTCCAGGATTTTATGGCGTGAATTGGGAGAAATTCATAACACAAAGTTCATTCTTAAAAATTTAATTTATTTTCAAACATTTTTTTAACTAGGACGGACAAATACAAAAATGAGAATACATTTAAATTTACAATACGATTTTACGTATATTTAATTTACATTTTATTTACAAAAAATAAATATTCTAGTTTATACACAATTTTATAAAATTTATGTTTTGAAGAATAATCAGCAACTGAAAACAGCGCTTCAAAATAATACATTTTTAAAACTTAAAACTTAATTTTTTTTTAATCACAGCGAATGCTAAGGATTAAACAGTCTGTTTGCCAATTTTGGCACAATAATCATTGCATTTTGAAAATTTAAATTAGCTAATATGGCTCTCATGGCTTAAATCAGTTCGGAGACGAATTCAGGCTGGCCGTCTTTATTCATTCTAAGTTCGGATCTCGCTCGAAAAACATCCGAGTTTTCTGGAACTTGGAATGTAGAACCTTGAAAACCTAATGCGGCTTCAAACATCTAAAAAACAACAGAATTAATAATAATTAGAATAAAAACAATACTTGTTGGCTGTGTGAACTGATATTATCTAATGGTAATACTGAGCCTCCTAATGTCGCATAATCTCCAGCTCCCAGCGACAACATCGTATTTAGAGAACTTCTTCTCGGATGTTGTATCGTAGCATACGTATTATCAACCTTGAATAAAATTTTAATATCAAAAAAATAAATAAAATAAAAACTTACTACTGATAAATCGACAGAATCCCTTCTTTCCATAGTCGCTTGTATTTGACTATTCTCAGGCTCACAGAAAACCTGCATAGTCAATTCTTGTTCTTCATATAGTTTTAGTTTTCTAAATAAATAATTTAGATAAATTAAACTCATTATTAATAAACATACTGTTCTATCCATAGAGGATTCTCTGTGGTGTTCAAATCATCAATCACAGTCTTTTGATGAGCATATCGGATTGCTTCATGTCCACAGGTTCAGATACAATCCTAAATAAAAAAAAGATGGAAGTTGAAAACGTCCAATGAACTAGCCCGTAAGGTTATAGTTAAGGTTATGGGATAACCTTAACCCGCGGGTGCGGATACCACTTACCAGTGTCTGAAACAGCAGCAGACACAATGACGGAAACGCAGCCGACGAAAAGAACGACAAGAAGAGCAATCAAAGCAGCCAATGCAGGCTCAAAAGATTCTTCTTTCAATCCAACATAAGCAGGCTAGAAAAACAAAGTTAGGAAGTTTCAGACTAATGATTTTTAAACTCACCACAACATTTTCAATAGCAAAACCGGCATAATGATCTTTCAAATATTCATATTCAGTATCAAATATTTTAAGAATGTCCGGAATCGTTGAAATAGTCAACGTCTTTTTGTCAACAACATGTAAATACATGTCACACCTAAATAAAAAATTTAGGAACCGATTTGAGGTTAACTTTTTTTTTACCAATCTTGCTGTATATGGCCTGATTCGTCCATGTGGTATTTTATGTCGTCAATTACAACTAATGCTTTGGTAGCATTACTTAATTCCATGATGATTTGACTTTTTTCTCGGTGAACTTCTTCAGGAGGACGAGATATTATAACACGAATTAACTGCTGTTGTTCATAATCCAAACCTGACAAAAAAGAAAGATTAGAATATCATAAATATTTAAAACTTACGTTGACATAAGCTTTTGCTTCTCGGTAAGGAGGAGCTTTTTCTTTGGCGACAACTTCAAGTTTGAAGCGTTCTTGGTTGTATTCAGCGACTAAAGTCGCTGTTGTGATTTTGCCAGTGTCACTTATGACAAAAGGCTGCGGAACCACAGATCCTGAAGACACGTTTGCACCAGCTCGATATAAATGAGAGGTTAGGATAGTATATGTTAAAGTTCCATTTGCTCAGCGTCTTCATCTGTCGCAGAAAGCTGTGCAACGAATTCTCCCGCTCTCGCATTAACAGATACACCTTAAAAAAATATATATGGGCACCACAAAAATTGTTATCAAACCTGCATAATATTGTGACGTCAAGAAAACAGGTGCATTATCATTTTCATCTGTGACAATAACTTTGACATGAGCAAGAGATTCGCTTGCTTTTAAATCATTGATGTCAAAATTATCCTAAAAATTTGATTATTTTAGTTTATTATGTTCAAATTCAAACCTTGGCAGCATAATAATCAGGGTCGTTGGTCGCTTTTATGTAAAGGTCATAAAATTCTCTTTCTTCTCTGTCTAAAGTCGCATTGTCAAAATGGAACCTTCGATTCTGTCGACCAAAAATAAATTGCTGGGGCCTTTCACTAAGTAGTAATAAACCCTCGCGTTTTCACCTTCATCTTTGTCGACAGCTTGAACATTTCCTGAAAAAACAGAAGTAAGGAAACACACAAAAAAACAATTTTTACCAATTTTTGTGTGATGGAGAATTTTCTTTGATGTGAAAAACGATGGGATCTTTGTTTGTAAATATGGGAGCGTTGTCGTCGCTATCCAAAACAATGATGGTCAAAAATCGTAAAGCCTCATATGAATTCGGTGAACCATGATCTCTCGCAACAAGCACCAACTAACAAAAAACACCATAAAAATAATTTTAAAAAGCAAAACAAACCTGATAGGTCGATTTAACTTCTCGATCTAAAGGCTGTTTAGAACGAATTTCCCCAGTATTTTCATCAATCGTGAAATACTCATTTTCCTGTACGTTTTCGTTGTGTTCTTTAAAATGATATGTGACACGTCCATTTTCTCCAGAATCCCATCGACGCTTTGACAGTCGTTACTAAATTTCCGACTTCATTGTTGTTCTAAAAATCTCAAAATTATGAAATTTGAAACGAATTAAACTACTTCATGGACATAGACGGTAGAATTGCGATTTGAAGGTTCAATAAATGATGGCTGGTTTAAATTAATGGCTTTCACATTAATATTTACGATGGCACTATCTGTGAATTCTCCGTCTGAGACTTGCACACCTAACCTATAATGCGTTTGTTGACCTTGAAGCGATAGTTTAGGATATAAAGTCCCATTTATAGGATCAAGAGTGAACACATCTAAAAAAGAAAAGTTATAAAAGTATTTTATTTATTGAGCTTTACCTCCAATATTTCCAGAAACAATGGTGTAGACTAAATTATTAGAATCATCTTGATCAGTCGCTTTTAGCTGTAAAATAGGAGCCGGAGGAGATATTGGTATTGTTTCAACGATATCCGCAGAAAGCTCGTTTTGAGTAAATTGCGGTGGATTGTCATTAACGTCAGTTATTTAATATGGACCTAGAACGAAAAAAATTAGCAAAAAAATTAAAAAATTAGAATACATACAGGAACAATGGCAGTTCTTGCTTCATCGCCGGGTGCGCCATCTTTGGCGACGACTTTAACAGTAAACTCTTCATGAGTTTCACGGTCCAAATTAGCACCAGATAACACCGATATTTCACCAGTTTCAGAATCTATGCCAAATTCTAAACTAGGTTCGGATAGACTATAAGTAAGTTTTCCTGCATGCCCAGTATCTTTATCAGTCGCAGTCACCTTTCCGATAATTTGGTAAGCTCTCGCATTTTCAGGAACTGAGAAGGTGTATTCATTCTATAAAATATTTTGAGGTTAGAATAAATTTTAAAAATGAATATTACTTGGTCAAAAACAGGATCCATATCATTTATATTGACAAGACTGACGGAAATGTGAGCTGTGGATGAAAGTTGAGGGACTCCAGAATCGTAGCGACAATTTTGAATTTGAGAAATGGCGTTTTTTCGTAGTCGAGCCTCACTTTTGTTTTTACGACTCCAGTTATATTGTTGATCTCGAAATATTCGCTTTCAGGTTCTATTTTATATGAGACACTATTTGAATCTTGATCGGTGGCTGTGAATGTTCCCACGATGGTGTTTGGTGGTTGCTCTTCAAGAATTTCGACGTTGTAGTTTGGATCTGAGACTGTCCACGGTTTGAGGAAAGATGGAGCGAAATCGTTTACGTCGACGATGGTTATTATCAGCGTTCCTGTCCCTTGTTGAGTGGTTGGTGCTGTAATATCCGTAACCAAAACGGTAATCCGGACAATAGCGGCGACCTCTCTATCCAACGGTCTTGCCACAGTGACAACCCCATTGGCCTGATTAACGCTGAAGAAATCCTTAAATGCAAAATTGTCAACGACTTCTTTTCCATTTTTATCGACAGCTGTAATAGGTTCACTGGCAGCAAAGTTCAAAGCATCCGGAGATTTTACATCAAAATCTTTTGCTGCCAGTTTATAAACATTCTCCAACTCCAGCATCTTCTTTAACCTCAGATCTTTGAGTAGGCGGATCAAAAAATGGATTTTGTCATTTGTGTTGGCGATAGTAACATTCAAAGTGGCAGTTCCAGTCAACGCAGGTGTACCTAAATTAAAATAAATAAACAAACTTTTTTTCTAAATTTAATTACCTCCATCAATAGCAATAACGTGTATTGAATATGAATCTCGTCTATCAAAATCTAATTTTGAAGCCACACTAACTACTCCTGTCTCATTATTAATTTTGAAGTCATCAAAAGCACCTTTTTCTATTTTATAAACAACTTTGGCATTAATTCCAGTATCTGCATCATGAGCGACAAGCTGATTGATGCTTGTTCCTAAAATAAAATATAAAATTTGCTTCTTTAAAATGGTCAAATTTTACCGATTTGTGCGTCTTCTGGGACGGTGACTGTGTATTCGGATTGTTCAAAAACTGGATTATTGTTGTTTACATCAAGAACGGTAATGTCGACGGTACAATTGGCGGTGAAAATGCCATCGAAGGCTTGAACAGTTAGATGTATCATATCTGAAGTCACATTCGTCATATCTAATCCCTTTTTATCCCTCACAAGAATTTCTCCAGTCTTTGAATCGATGGTGAATAAATTATTGATGTTTCCGTCCACAATTGAGTATTCAATTTCTGAAGTTTTGTCGACATCTCGAGCCTGAACTTGAAGGGGAGGTTCAAATTTAGAAAATCCTTCATCAATTATGGCTCGGTAATGTTCAGATACGAATTCTGGGGGGTTGTCGTTGTTATCATTTAATGTTATTTAAGCGGTACGACTGTATATTGCCCTTTCCTTCATCATCGGTTGCTTTATACGTTAAATAATAAACAGGCTGAGTTTCAAAGTCGAGACAATGTGGTGTCCCAGGGAGTTCACAAGGTGCCACTTTGATCTCCCCTGTTTTTTTATTAACATTAAATTTTTCAGCTCCTTGTCCGATAAGCTGATACACTATTCCTTTATTTCCGAAAAGACCAGTGTCGCTATCGATAGCAGTTATTTTTGTCACAGGATCTGAAGCAGATGCTGTTTCATCCACAGAAGCACTGTATGCATCGTGGTCGAACTGTGGAAGATTATCGTTTGCATCAGTCACTTCTATTGTAACCGTAGCAGTCGATGATAACTTCTGCGTAGTCTCTGTTTCTTCAGCAATAACCTAAAACATACCG
The DNA here is from genome assembly GCA_014119065.1 of Orius insidiosus. Classification (NCBI taxonomy): domain Eukaryota; kingdom Metazoa; phylum Arthropoda; class Insecta; order Hemiptera; family Anthocoridae; genus Orius; species Orius insidiosus. The sequence continues at coordinate 73,616 of JACGAQ010000462.1, forward strand.
TCAACACAAGCTCAAATTAAACATTAAACTTACAAGAATAATAAATTTTCTATTATTTGGATTCTCATAATCCAAAGGTCCATTGACGATTCTAATACTGACAGCAGTAAAACCAGACCCGACACTTGGCTCAACAGCAAAAGCACCCGTCACATCAGACAATTTTAAAGCAAATTTCGAATGAGGGCCCTAAAAAAGGTTATTTTTTCATTCTTCCTTATTTTATTTTATACAATATCTGAATCTGTGACGGTCATATTTAAATTAGGAAGTGGCGTTCCTAAAGGTATATTTTCTGGAATTCGGACCAAATATTCTCTTTGGTTAAAAAGAGGAGCTTCATCGTTGACATCTTTGATGGTTACGGACGCCATTGTTTTTGTCGTTGTCAATGAATCATTTCCAGGGACTCCATTTATAACTTCTCTAGCCTAAAATAAAAATTAGATTTCTTTTTTTCTTTATATGAGGCGCTCCGAATACGAAGGGCGAACTCGACAAAACGTAGTTTCGAGATATTCGCATTTTAAAGTTTTCCGTTAAGGGAGAACTCGACAGAAAGTCACTCTCTGGAATTTTCGTGGCGAAATTTTAGAATTATCATAGAATCATCATAGAATCATAGAGAAAAGGGTTTTTTAAAAATCACCAAATCTCGAAAAGAAAAAAAAAAAAAAATAAAAAAGGTTGAGAGTAGAGCTTTGCCGCATATCGGTTTTTACGTATTTTAAAGGGAAAAAGGGGAAACTCAATATAAAAATTACATGGGTGTATTCTTCAAAAGGTCTAGAATCTGAAAATGAAAAAAAAAAAATTTGTCCGATGTCGAGTTCGCCCTTCGTATTCGGAGCGCCTCATATCCACATACAATAATTTCTAATGTTAAGATTCCTGTAGTTTCTTGAAGGGCTTCTCTGTCTATCGGTTTGGCTGTTTTCAACTCTCCGGTTTCTCTGTCCAACAAAAAATAATCCAAAGGATCTATAAAGGAATAATTAAATTGTTAAATTTATTATTTTTTTACTAGTTAATAATTCATAAATGATTTTCCGAGGGATTCCACGGTCGCCATCTTTCGCCTGGACGGTCATTACTAAAGTCCCGATTGGGTCGTCCTCTTCGATAACCCCTGTAAGCGAACCTTGAAAAACTGGGGGAGTATCTTGAACATCGCCGACTTTTATTTCCAAACCGGTCGTCGCATTATGCTCTCCATCCTGTCAAAATTATGATTTCAAAAAATAGAAAAGACAAAAATAAATACCGTAGCGACCAATAATAACTGAAAGAATTGACGGTCTGAATAATTTAGTTTATCCCGAAGGACAATCCCACCGTGAAAGCTTTGTTGGCTTGAATTGAATGTTTCAATTTCAAATTTTTCACAAGCATTGGGAAACTGAAAATAAAATAATTTTTGAGAAACTTTAAATTTTAAAAAATTACCTGTTCATAGTCTTTACAGTAGACATCAAGAATATCTCCAGTTAAATCGCTATCTTTGACGATGATCCCTTCAAAAAGCTTACTTCCTAAAGGAGTATCTTCAGTGACTAGTACTTCATAAGGGGTCTAAAAAATTAAATAAGTTAAATTTTGTTTGCTATAAAAGAACTTACATTTTTAAAACTTGGAGGGTTGTCATTGACATCGACGACGATAACGGAGACTTGAATTTTAACTAAGTTATTAAAATCATCCTCTAACGTAACAAAAAATCTAAGCGTATCATTGACCTAAAGAGAGAAAAAATTAAAAAGAAAAGGCGTTAGTAGGTAAACTTACTTCACGGTCTAATGGTTTGATCAAAGTGACTTCACCACTTTTGGGATCGACTTCGAATTTATCGGTTCCTGAGATTCCATAACGGACTTGGCTCCTTCAGGATCTTCTCCCTGCAAAGTCGCGACGACTGTTCCGACCGGCTCATTTTCGGAGAGAACCGTATTGCCCATGTCATAAGTAAAAAAGGCGGCTCGTTTCCAAACGCCCCGACGATCAAGAAAAGACATATTGAAAATGCCTTTTCCATTCTGCATCTGCAATATTTTCGGTCAGAAGAATCTTAGAGAGGGAGAAAAGAGACAAAAGGTGAAATAAAAGGATTGGTTCATTGGCCTGAAGGCGCGCGTCGGATAAGCCCAGGACACGTGAGCAACGTACAACGGTACAAACCTCAAGAGCGTTCTCACAAGGATTCCAGTCTCCACATACTCCCACACATCAAAATAACAGATCTTTAATTGTTTTAATCTTAATTATAAAACGTTTTTCAGGTCATTATTTTAAGTCCAAAAAATCAGAAAGCCACAAAATCGTTTTCTACCGTTTTCTTAAGCCTTCCCGTACCTTCATCGGCACTTCTTTCTTGAAGAACAAAAGAAAGACAAATTACAGAAAGATAGAAGAAAATTGCCCAATGACCTTTCAGCTTCGTGGTTCCGTTATTTATGAATAGGGCCTTTTACTCGATAACTTAAAGGATAAAAATTTCAAAACGTAGAATTCTCCTAAAAATGCAGTTTCTCTGTCAAAAAGCCGAGAAAAGCAACAAAAATGGATTTTTTTTTGTCAAAAAACTGAGAAAAATTGTGGGGTTTTTGTGTCAAAGACCCGGGAAAACTTTAAAAATTCCTGTAAAAAATGGGGTTTTTCTGTCGGAAAAAAAACGTGGAAAACTAAAGAAATTACAGTGAGAATATAGGGTTTCTCTGTCAAAACTCAAGAAAAATTCCTAAAAACTGTCGGAAAAATATGAGGAAAATTAAAGAAAATTTCTGAGAAAATGGGATTTCATTGTCAAAACCTGTCCCAAAAATAAAAAAATAAATAAAATAAAAAATAAAAATGGGATTTTAGCGTCTAAAACCCTAGGAAAACTCCTGAAAATTCTACATAGGTAAATATGGTTTCTCTGTCAAAAAGAAAACCTAGGAAAACTACAAAAGATCTTGTAAAAATGGGGTTTCTCTGTCAAAAAACCGAGAAAAACTCCTGAAAATCCAGATTTTCTCTGTCAAAAACTATGAAAAACTTCTAAAAATCCCGAAAAAATAGGGAATTTGTGTCTAAAAACAAAGAAAAATTCATAAAAATCCCGGGAAAAAACAGGATTTTTGAGGCTAAGAACCTAGGAAAACTCCTGAAAATTCTGCATAAATATGGTTTCTCTGCCAAAAACAGAAAAACTCCTGAAAATCCAGATTTTCTCTGTCAAAAACCAAAAACCAAAAATCCGGAAAAAATGGGAAATTTGTGTCTTATAAAAAAGAAAAATTCATAAAAATCATGGGGAAAAAAAAGGATTTTTGAGGCTAAGAACCTAGGATTCTGCATAAATATGGTTTCTCTGTCAAAAAAAAAACCTAGGAAAACAACCAAAGATTTTGTAAAAATGGGGTTTCTTGTCAAAAAACCGAGAAAAACTCCTGAAAATCCAGATTTTCTTTGTCAAAAACCAAGAAAAACTTCTAAAAATACCAAAAAAATGGGAAATTTGTGTCTAAAAACTAAGAAAAATTTATAAAAATCCAAAAAAAAACCAGGATTTTTGAGGCTAAAAACCTAGGAAAACTACGAAAGATTTTGTAAAAATGTGGTTTCTCTGTCAAAAAACCGAGAAAAACTCCTGAAAATCTAGATTTTCTCTGTCAAAAACCAAGAAAAACTTCTAAGAATCCCGAAAAATGGGAAATTTGTGTCTAAAAACTAAGAAAAATGGCTAAAAACCTAGGAAAACTCCTGCATAAATATGGTTTCTCTGTCAAAAAAAAAAAAACCTAGGAAAACTACCAAAGATTTTGTAAAAATGGGGTTTCTCTGTCGGAAAAAACCGAGAAAACTCCTGAAAATCCAGATTTTCTCTGTCAAAAACCAAGAAAAACTTCTAAAAATCCCGAAAAAATGGGATATTTGTGTAAAATGCTAAGAAAAATTTATAAAAATCCCGAAAAAAACAGGATTTTTGAGTCTAAAACCCAAGGAAAACTCCTCAGAATCCAGTAAAAATATGGTTTCTTGGTCAAAAAAACGAGGAAAACTATCAAAGATTTGTAAATAATAGGGTTTATCCGTGAAAAAACCGAGGAAAACTCCTCAAAATCCAGTAAAAATTTGGATTCAATGTCAAAAAACCGATTAAAACTACAAAAAATCTTGTAAAATGGTGTTCTCAGTCGAAAAACCAAGCAAAACTTCTGAAAATCCTGAAAAATGTGGATTCCATATAAAATCCGAGGTAATCTCCTTAAAATGTTTAAGGCTTTTCGTCAAAAAAGGGAGTAGTAGTGTGTTAAATAATTTGCAAAAAATAACAGATTTATGAGGCAACTGAAATTTTACAATGGATCTTAGTTAAACTTCTACTATTACTTTGGTTAACTATTTTGAAATGGAAAGACAATGCGGTATTGGACCTGGGATAGTTGGATTGTGCAACGGAAGGTGATTTATGTGGAAAAGATGTAGGTACGTAACTCGAATTACAAGGATATTAATCGGATTGTTCAAAAGCTCTGATAATGATCCTGTTTACATAAGTGTAAAAGTGAAAGGCTATCAAAAAGGTCTGAAAATCCATTAGACCTTCCATGTAAATAATCAACGTGTAAAACAAAACCGAAGGTGTCGGACGGTAACAAAAGCGGAACCGGCGACTTACATCATCTTCAAGAGAAATCAGACATCCCTATGAAGAAAAAAAAGGCCCTGAAATAGTCAAAAAATTGGCCATGTTTTACTTTCACCGACTTTTCAATTTGCCTTGTTAGGTATATTTACTCGAATGATTTCAAAACTGTCAATATAGAAATCCTATCGAAATCTAGTTTTTTGGGTTATAAAAGGCATTCTCCTTCAACATTCTTGAAAAAAGTATCGCTTTTTTTTATACAACAAAAGGGGCTCTGATGAAAGATCTTTCGTGTGAAAAAGACGATGTTGATATACTGTTAGGAACCGATTTCCTGTGAGAAACAACCGATTTTGCACGACTTACGAAAATCTCTTTTGTGTTTTGGTCTAAATTATCAAGAGTGAGGGTGGATTTTTTTAAAAGGAAAACCCACGCCATCCTACACGTTTTTTGTCCAAGAAGGTAGAATTGTGTTACGAACTTTTTGAGCGAAACTTTTTTTAAAAATGGTATAGGATGACTCCCACGCCGTCCCACATGTCTACCAGATGCCGTCTTAGGTAAACTTCCAAGTGGCCATAGCCTCCATAACTATTCTAAGAACAGGTTTAAATTACGGCCGTTAAGTTCATTCACGTACGTTGTACTGAGAAAAACCATGGAAGGCAAAAAGATAAAATTCAAATCAAACCCACCTATTAAAGAAGGAACGGATTTTTAAGTGGATGGCAGGTGTTCGGAAAAGGAAGCGTAAGTAATAAGGGACATCCTTTTCCTATACCGTTTCACTGCGGTCTGATCTTTACCCCCCTATAAATCCTACTTTTACCCCATTAATTCGACAAATTTAAAGTATTCCAGGTGTCCTAGTTTCTTTAAAATACCGTAGCGGTCTTTTAATTAGGATACGCATTGCCTCGGTTAAGTGGGTGTAATTGAAAGGTGGCGAGGTGTCACTAACCCACTCCCACGATTAAAATTTTAACCAGAAAAAAATAATAAAAAATCCGGCCAAAGTTGAAGATAACTGTAAAAAGGAAATCGTTGTCAACGATGTTATTTGTATTTTTAAGCCTTTTTTTCCGCCCTAAATAGTTGATAACAGGGTAACATTTTGGCGACCTCACCGCCGCAATTTTAGTCTCTAGTCTGAGAAAATAGGATTTTTTTTAACGTAAAAAAAACTATTCAACTCTACCCTAGAAAATTTTTTTCCTGATTAGAAGGAGCTTTTTTGCTTGTAAAATTTTTCCTAATTTTTTCTTGCTTGAATGTGGGTTAAATAATTTTTCCCCCAAAAAACGCAATTTTGGTCGAAAAAGACCTCTAAAAATGTCGTTAGGAGTCTCGAAAATTTATACAAAGTACATTCGGAGTGTATATGTGTCGACATAATACGGTTCGCCATAATGCATTTGACCCTAAAATAGCAGAAATCTACAGAAAAATATGCAACTCATCATAAAGAAAATAGTCGAAAACGTTCACCATAATGCATTTAAACATTAATAGATCTCACCATAAAGAAGAGATTAAACACTTGTCGTTTCGACATAAAATTTGTCATTTCAACATAATGCAGTTGAACATAAGGAAACTCTCATTTTAAAGAACTAGTCGTTTCGCCATAAAACGTTTCTGTCGTTGAGCATAATACATCTCACCATAACTAGGGACAGCCAAAGAGCAAGCCTATTTTCGCCGTTTAAAACGCGATTATGGCGAAACGAAAAAAACCTTAAAAATTTACAGTTCACCATAATGCAATTCGCACAAGGGAAAAAATTAACCCCCTTGTGTCATAAAACGAGCAGATCCCATTGGTTGCCTACTTGCTTTTCATAATTTATGGTGAGATGCTTAATGTTGAAGTGCATTATGGTGAACTGTCAAGTTTTAAGGTTTTGGTCGTTTCGCCATAATTGCGATTAAAACAGTGAAAGTAGGTCTGCTCTTTCGCTGTCCTTGGTTTATGGTGAGATGCTTTATATTGAATTGCATTATGCTGCACTGTCAAGTTTTAAGGTTTTGGTTGTTTCGCCATAATCGCCAATTATGCCCAAACGAAAGAAACAGTTTTATGGCGAAACAACAAATTTAAAAAGGGGCTTTTATGGTGGCGTTATGGTGACTTGCATTTTTTTATGTCGACTTGCATTTATAGAAAAAGTCGTTTATGGCGATACGCTTTATGTTGAAATGCATTATGCTCAAAATTTTTTGAACCTGGTGAACTACAGATTTTTTTATGTAGAAATGCAGATTTTTTGTGTTCAACTGCTTTAGGGTGAAATGCGTTATGTCGAACGGTGTTCGGGGGAATTGGGCTCGGGGCTAACCCAGGGAAACCCTTTCTTCCAAGGGAGATAAGAAAAAATCCCTTACCTCAAAGTGCTCCAGAGTATTTCGGTTCCGTTTAACCCGAAATCGAGTCTTCAACCACCCTGAAAACATTTAAAAAGAAATAAATAACAATGAAGACAAAACAGGCGGAGGATGTGTCAAGACACGCGCCATCCGATTGAATTCAGAATACGGGGACTTAAGTCCTTTAAGCGTATTTTCTTAATTTAAAACCGAGTGGGTGTGACGGCCATGAAATATTCTCGTTAAACGGTCATCCCGACGTTTCAAGACATAAAACCCTTCTTTCATGAAGGATTTTTTAAAAATAAAAGTTCGACAAAATCTGTTGTTAATGCTTAAACATTTCCTTTCATTTCTTATTTCATTTATTACGTCCGGTGAGATAAACAAAAAGGAAAAAAAAGTGATAACAAAAATGTTTTCCTTATATGCAGAACAATTTTTATTTTTTAAAGAATTCTAGAAACTCAGGTACAGAAAAAAAGGGAACATGTACCTGACATACTGAATACCTACTGGAAAATACAAAAGAGGATGAGAAATTTCTCGGAAACAACAAAGATAAATAACAAATTACTCTGAAGGCCTTGAGGCTTCCGGATAGTTCGATCATAAATATGTATGAGAATAGCTAGTTCTGCAGAAACAAAAACTTCTGAAGTGTTTCGATTTCTAAAAATGGGTGTAGAGCAATTGAGGCGCTCCGGGTACGAAGGGCGAACTCAACAAAACGTAGTTTCGAGATATTCGCATTTTAAAGTTTTATGTTACGGGCGAACTCAACAGAAAAGTCATGCCCTGGAATGGGAAAAGGAGTGGGGGTTGTGGACTAGGATGTGGAGTTCGCCCTTCATACCCGCTCGGATATCGCAGTTAGAGCTTTGCCGCATATCGGTTTTTACGTATTAAAAGGGGAAAAAAGGGCGAACTCAACATAAAAATTATATGGGTGTATTCACCAAGAGGTCTAGAATCTGAAAATGAAAAAAAAAATTTGTCCGATGTTGAGTTCGCCCTTCGTACCCGGAGTGCCTCAATTGAACTTTGGAGAATCCATTTTTTGCTTCCGGAAAGGCTGAAACTGTCGAAGGGTGTCCACAACCAATCAAAAATGAGAAAAAGGAGGGTCTTCCCTAAATTCTAGTTTCAAAGTTCAAACTCCTACAAAAACCGAAGTCATTTCTTCATCTCTTCCGTCTGCAGCATAAAATTGACACCGTTCCCATCACCGTTTCCGTGTAGAACTCCACAAAAGAAATAGTCAAATTAGTCTAGAAGTGGTTGAATTAAAAAAATAAGTGACCTCTATTAATAAAACCGCGAAATGCCGCAATATTACCTAATATCGGCGAACTCTGCCCTCATTTCCGCCCCTGTTACCCAGTTCTACTTATTTGTCCAATATTTCAGAGGGTAAAAAAAATAAGAATAACTTAGGCGATGATATTTTCTATGAGGAATGCTTTGCGTCAGGACCGGTTCTCCAAACCGTTCCCCAGTGTCCTCGTGCCTGGAAAAACGATCTTCATAAATTGGCATAAAAGATCCGTTGAAATGTCAATTAAGATAAAATTTCGTGGGAATAACCTTTCAAAAACTAAGGGTTAATGTGCGATTTTTCTAATGCCGATTTTATACGCTTCAGAAGTGCGAATCGTGAAATTGAGCAGAACTAAGTAATGGCCTTTAGAAGCAACCTTGACGCTCTCCTGACCAAGGCTTGGTCGGGTCAAACTTAAGTATCTCGACTACTCTAGACAATGATTAGAAAATAGAAAAAAAACCACAATATCCGTAATTTAACGCCAATGACTTGGCACTTTGAAAACTAGATTCAAAATGCAACGAAATAAAGATTCATTAATTGAATAAAAGAGTAACGGATGTTTAACACCGGAAGTCTTCTTGAGTTCCGGCAAAAAAAGCTCCGCCGACGACGGAACGGAAAAACTTTCTCCGACCCTGAGGTACTGAAGATTTCGTGATCTTAAGAAGAGCATGGAGGGTTCGTTGTTGCCGGTTTGTGCAGGGTCGAAGACCATACAATACATATCACGGTCCTACCCTCATCTTCATTATGATTTCTTAATTGCTTTATTTGATTCAATTGTCATTTGCTCCGATAGAAAAGGAAAAAAAGAATTGAAGAACAAAAAACCGGACGTTCTTTCATCCTGCCAAATGACGAAAGCACTTTCTTAAAACGCCAATTTTTCCCAACACCAAAAATAACCTTATTTTTAATTAACCCTGAAGATTTTAGAACAATAGAATAATTAAATTTGTTTACCTTCCCCAATTTGGATTAACAAAAAGAATATGGCATTACAAAATTTTATATTATTCCTTGATTATGAAACTAAAGGTAAAAAGAAAGTCTATCCTATAAATGGTAGGTTGTCCATGAGTCACTCAAGAATTTTTTTTCCCTCCAAAAAATTTGGAAAGATTTCATTGGTTAACAAGGAAATTGAGGTTTCAATTAATTTTTTTTATTGTTTTCTGAGGTTAAATCATCCCGTGAGGGTTCAAAAAAGCAATTTAGGAGAAAATCTAATCATTATATAATAAAACTTCATAATTATAAAATTGGTCTTCATATTATGTGTTTATACAGAGACTAAAATTCAAAGGGAAAAACGCGAATTTTTAAGGTTTTGGAGATCCAGGGTCAAAATGACCAGTGGTCAGGGTTCAAAAAAGCAATTTAGAAGGAGAAAATCTATTCATTATATAATAAAAGCTCATAATTTTAAAATTGGTCTTCATATTACGCATTTATACAGAACTAAAATTCAAAGGGAAAAACGCGAATTTTTAAGGTTTTGGAGATCCAGGGTCAAAATGACCAGTGGTCAGGGTTCAAATAAGCAATTTAGAAGGTGAGAATCTAATCATTATATAATAAAAGTTCATAATTATAAAATTGGTCTTCATATTATGTATTTATACAGAGACTAAAATTCAAAGGGAAAAACGCGAATTTTTAAGGTTTTGGAGATCCAGGGTCAAAATGACCAGTGGTCAGGGTTCCAAAAAGCAATTTAGAAGGAGAAAATCTAATCATTATATAATAAAAGTTCAAATTATAAAATGGGTCTTCATATTATGCATTTATACAGACACTAAAATTCGGAAAAAGGTGAATTTTTAAGGTTTTGGAGATCCAGGGTCAAAATGACCAGTGGTCAGGGTTCAAAAAAGCAATTTAGAAGGAGAAAATCTAATAATTATTAATTAAAGTTCATAATTATAAAATTGGTCTTCATATTATGCGTTTATACAGAGACTAAAATTCGAAAAAACGTGAATTTTTAAGGTTTTGAGATCCAGGGTCAAAATGACCGGTGGTCAACCAAAGCCGCAATAGCTAACCACGTGATTTTTTAAGAAAAATAAGGGAAATTTTTTTAAAGAAAGTTTGGGGATTACTAACAAGTTTCGAGGCAAACAGTATCAGACATTTTTTACGCTCTGTTAATTTAAGTAGATAAAATACTAGATTGGACAAAGACAAATCGATTTTTCTTAAAGTTAACAATTCATGAAATCCTCCGTCTCCGATTGTAAATCGGACAATTGTAGTTCAACGTCCTTTTTTTACCTTTTAACCGATAAAAAAACCGTTTTTTTCGTCTAAATCATTTAATTACATTTTCGAGTTTTTAAGGCACAAAAAAAGTTAGTAAACTGGTTGAACTCGTTAGTTCTCCCGATGATTTGATTAGTTTTAAATGTTTAATTGGCCTCCGTGAATGCTTCATATGCGAAAAAACGCCAATTTCTCAAAAGAAAGAGTTTCCATGGTTCTCAGGTTTCTCTAGATATTTTTATTCCTGGGAGAACAAGATTTCTGAGGGTAAAAGATCATTCGACACTATTGTTTTTACACTTTTACTTATGTGTGAATAAAAAAAAACCTTTGTTTCCTTGAAACTCTTTTGTAAATCCGAAGACTTTCACTTCGCTCTATGGAAAGTGACATCGGAAGTTAGGACTGGTCAGCGACATCAATGAAAAACAAGAAAAACTTGTGGAACGTTCCATTCGATTTGCCAGACTCACGGTCTGGATGATTCTTTATTTAGTCAAATGAACGTTTCTTTTGCGACCTATTCGGGCACAACAGATGCGTTTAAGCGAAGAAGGAACCCCCTAAGATTTTGTCAAACTGTGCCGAGAATAAACCGAATAAAACCCACGGTTTCTTAGAGGTCAAGATGAAAAATCCGACATTCTTCCCAGATACATGAAATGTCATATTCAAATTGGGATAACAAAAGAATTATTAATAATGTGTTCAAAGTTCATAATCGTAAATGGAGAACTGAAAGAATAATGCATTTGAACATTTTTAAAGAGAAGTTATTGTGACGCCCTCCATATACAATTTTTGGGCATGGGTCTTATGAAGACCAGGGGGTCCGCAGAAAAAATAGCTGTAAACAAAGAAAGGAAACTTTGAATAAAAAGGGTTTTTACTTTTTTTTAAGTATTCAAAAACCGAGATATTTTCCACATTTTTGGATTTTTAGAGGAGCCTGTGCGTTTAAACCAGAAACCCCAATTTTGACAGGATTTTTGGGAGTTTTTCTCGGCTTTTAGACAGAGAAACCTCATTTTAACAGGTTTTTAGGAACTTTCCTCCGCTTTTTAACAAAGAACCCCCAATTTTACAGGTTTTTATGAGTTTTCCTCGACTTTTTGACAAAGAAACCCCACTTTTACAGGTTTTCGTAAGATTTCCTCGACTTTTTGACAAAGAAACCCTATTTTTACAAGATTTTCAGGGGCTCTCCACGGATTTTGACAGAGAAACCCCATTTTCACAGGTTTTCATTAGTTTTCCTCGACTTTTTGACAAAGAAACCCCATTTTTACAGGTTTTCGTAAGATTTCCTCGACTTTTTGACAAAGAAACCCTATTTTTACAAGATTTTCAGGGGCTCTCCAAGGATTTTGACAGAGAAACCCCATTTTCACAGGTTTTCATTAGTTTTCCTCGACTTTTTTACAAAGAAACCCCATTTTTACAGGTTTTCGTAAGATTTCCTCGACTTTTTGACAAAGAAACCTTATTTTTACAAGATTTTCAGGGGCTCTCCACGGTTTTTGACAGAGAAACCCCATTTTTACAAGTTTTCATGAGTTTTCCTAGACTTTTTGAAAAAGAAACCCCATTTTAACAGGAGTTTTCATGAGTTTTTCCTCGACTTTTTGACAGAGAAATCCCATTTTTAAAGGTTTTCATGAGTTTTCCTAGACTTTTTGACACAGAAACCCCATTTTTAAAGGTTTTCATGAGTTTTCCTCGACTTTTCGACAAAGAAACCCTATTTTTACCACATTTTTAGGAGCTCTCCTTGGCTCTTCGATTTTAAAAAATATTAAAGGATTTTCCCCTTGGTTTTATGACAGAAACCCCATTTTTGATATGATTTTCGGGAGTTTTCCCCATATAAAAATAGCCACACACCTAAATTCTAAAAGCATTCAAACTAAACTAGGGAAAATGGGGTCCGCCACACATTTTGATCGTTTGCAAATCCCTGCTGTAGAGAAAACTTCACCGGTTGTCTATGTTGCCTCTCGTCCGCTTTTAATAGTAGGGAAAAATTTGGGCTGTTCACCCCCGCTATGTGTGTAGTCGCTAGGCGAAGACATAATATGTTCTATCGTGTTTTGATACTAGGAATGAAAACTTAAAAAATTGCCTGACTACATACTTTTCTCAGAGTCGGATAAATTAACGAAAACGACGAAAAACAAGATTTTAAATATTTTTTTTTGAAGTCTAAAATTAGACATAATTAGAGTGCCAGGCTATTTAGCATACAATTAAAGACTATTTTGTGATAATTGCCCCGTTCTTTTGACAACTTTGGTTCATAAACCTTTTAAAAATATATGGAGACCGATCAATCATGAATTAGAACAGCCTGGAATTTTTCTTTCTCTCCGAAGATTCCACACAAAAATTCCGTTTTCACTAATTATGACAATTAAGCGTGGGAAACGTGTCATACGGGAGGAAAAAATAAAACTTTCAAAAGAAATAATAAAAATTATTGTTGATTTTAAACAAAGTAGAGCGAATCCCTTTATTTTTATTCTCCCTTTCAGATCTAGAGATTAAAACGAAAGTCGGCATTAGATGTCCGTTGATAAAAGTAAAAACTTCGCTCCCGGACTTTGACATTCAAACATTTAGAAAGGTATTTTCGCCAGGTTGATGAAATGCAGGTAAACTGACGGCCACTCCCTTTTTCCCCATTAGTGAGCATTGTTTTCGAACTAAACAGCTTAAGATGGCGTAACTGGCGGGAGTACTAGCCACTTAAAATGGGGTAAAAACAGTGCCTACTTGATAAAAATCAGGGAGAAGCCCTTCAAGCTCCCATTTTCTTCTTAAAAAGAGTCCATCTAAAAAGAGCTTAAGATGGCGTAACTGGCGGGAGTACTAGCCACTTAAAATGGGGTAAAAAACAGTGCCTACTTGATAAAAAAAAGGAGAAGCCCTTCAAGCTCCCATTTTCTTCTTAAAAAGAGTCCATCTAAAAGAGCTTAAGATGGCGTAACTGGCGGGAGTACTAGCCACTTAAAATGGGGTAAAAACACTGCCTACTTGATAAAAATCAGGGAGAAGCCCTTCAAGCTCCCATTTTCTTCTTAAAAGAGTCCATCTAAAAAGAGCTTAAGATGGCGTAACTGGCGGGAGTACTAGCCACTTAAAATGGGGTAAAAAACACTGCCTACTTGATAAAAATCAGGGAGAAGCCCTTCAAGCTCCCATTTTCTTCTTAAAAAGATCCAAAGCCGCAAAATTTGCATTGAATCATTAGCATTACAATAAAATAAAATGTTTTATCCTTGAAACGTTTGTGTAGGCTCCATGGTCAAGAATCTGACCGTTAATATTAAATAAATCGCCAATAAAACTTTCTATTTTGCTATCGAAAAAACTGAAGAAGAAAGTGGAAGATTTATCAAAACAATAGAGTATAGAAAGTCATTAATTTGAGCAGATATCGACTTCCCGTATATCGCACTTCCTAGATCGAAATGGAAATTTTAAGATTTCTGTGCTGAGAATTTATAATATTTGACCGGAAACCGGTCGCCCTATTATGGTGGCACAAATACTCCGAACGCATAAGTTATGGTAACGGCAACCGATGACGAATCCTTCCATCCCGTGAGGAACTACTCGAGGATGGAATACTAAAAACAAAAGGACCGTTAGTTTTAGGGACACTTTAAAAATTCATACTGAAAAGAAAGCAACAAATACCGCCAGTATTTTAAAGATTAAAGCTTCTCCCAGGAGATTTCTGCAGGCTACTCTGTGTACAGTAAGCAGAGGTAATCGTCTTAGGTCACTAAATCTGAAGAAATCTCTGGCGTTATATAATAGGAAAACGCGTTGGTTAAGAATTTTAATCAACTTAAAAAAAATTGAGGAAATTGCAGCGATTTTACTCCATAGTCCATCCGCTGAAGATCTTCAGGAAATATTGCAGAAAAAAATTTTCTTTTGGCAGGTTCTCTTTTCTTCCAATGGGGACGAATTTTCTTCAAGTTTTCTGCAACCTTTCGGACATTCTTCGTGACCTCTAAGTCGGTTTTGAACCTAACTGTACTGAAATGTTTCCCAAGGCTAGTGATCGTTGTCCCACGATTCCCGCCACGAAAGGTTTCGTATAAGAAGGGTCCTTTTTTTAACCAATCCGTCAAGACGATAATCCCTGTTTATTATTTCAGCTTATGTCCCATCACGTCTTTCCACTACAGACATTTTTTGTCTTCAAATGGGTGTTTCTTTCTTGAAATTCTTCGTGGGTGAACCGGCTTTTTGACCGTGTAGGCTAAAATAAGCCACGAATTTTTTAAATTTTAACATTAAGGGGATATGAGGGTTTTAAGTTGGTTGCTTTGTACATTTTTCGTTGTGAGCAACGGTTTTCGGTTTTTCCCTTCTATCTTGGAAACCGTCGCTCAAAACGAAAAAATGTCTTAAGTAAAAGTTGTAGCTACGGAAATTTACTACATAAAATATCTTATTAGTTTTTTCCATCAGAGCAATATTTTAGGAGATATGAAAGTTTTAAGTTTTCAGACAGGCTCTGTAGGATTATTAGTTTTAACCTCATAACTCCTTAAATATTGCTCTTACGCAAATAATGAATAAATAAATTTTTGTAGGAAATCTTTGTACCTACAACGTTTACTTAGGACATTTTTTCGTTTTGAGCTACGGTTTCCGAGATAGAAGGGAAAACCGATGCTCACAACGAAAAATTTGCAAAGCAACTCGCTTAAGAACCCTCATATCTCCTTAAGTATTGCTCTGACAAAAAAACCAATCAGGTCTTTTTGGTAGGAAATTTCCGTAGCTACGACTTTTACTTAGGACATTTTTCGTTTTGAGCGACGGTTTCCGAGATAGAAGGGAAAAACCGAAAACCGTGTTAACAACGAAAAATTTGCAAAGCAAGCAACTTAAATACTTCCATATCTCCTAAAGTATTGCTCTAACGGAAAAACTAATAAGATATTTTATGTAGTAAATTTCAGTACCTACTACTTTTACTTAGGACATTTTTTCGTTTTGTGCGACGGTTCCGAGATAGAAGAGAAAAACCGAAAACCGTTGTTAACAACGAAAAATTTGCAAAGCAACTCACTTAAAAACCATCATACCTCCTAAGACTTCGCAGTCCTCATGAGTCTTTGTAACGAAAAAATTTATGTAACGATAAGCCATTGTTATCATGACGTAAGTTATTTAATAAGTGGTGCATGACTTTTAGGTAGATTTCTTTTCTTCAAAAATCTACCTATTATGTACCAAGTAGTCGCAGATTCAAAAAATTTATACGTTTTTCGTTTCACCTCCTGGACCCCAAAACCATCTCAGTTAGTTTATATATATATATATATATATATATTAGCACGATAACTGGAGCAATTTTAATGTGAGGGTGACGATATCCGGTATTTAGAGCTTTTATCTCAATAGCTCGGACGAGTTCGTTAATGGCTGAAATCGGACCAGCGATTCACCTACTTTACTTAGGGCTTAAAAGACAAAATTGGCATTTTCTATTGAAATCCTAGTCCTTTTGCAAAAAAAAAACTTTAAGACCTCTGCGAGGCGTGTAAAAATTAATTAAAGCAGGTTTGGACGAGCCAGGCGCAAAATATTGAACTAGCTAAACTTTAAAAAAATTTGAATTTAACCGGGAAATTATAAATATTTTATTAATAAAATTATCAGATGTTTTTCTAGGGGCTCAGTGGCGCAATTTTTCTTATATCATCATTTTATAACAATTATATTTTGTGTTTATACATATTAATTTTAATCATGAAAAGAAATCTACCTTTTAGTCCCTGCTACCGCAGGGTCATTATTTCATACATAGCGTAATACCCTTGCAAATTTTTAATCTGGTTCTTCCATGAAAAACTCATTCATAGTTTATTTTGTTAATCTATTTAAATTTTTTTAGCTCATTTGAAAGAGCGAGATTATTTTTTGTGATGCTAGATAATATAATTTATTCTGTCATCAAGATGGAAGAATGCTCTAATAAAGTGTGTCGCAACTTACATCTTTTTCGTAACATCTAATTTCTCCTGGATGACTCGTCAGGTTCAAGAAGTTGTTTTTTTTTTGTTGTTGTTTTTTTTTTGGAGGGAAAAACGGCTTCGAAATTAAGATATCGTCCACGACCTAGATTCATAATGGCGTCGAGCATGAAGAAGTGTCACTGTTTAACTTAGGAACTTTTCACTTTAACGGTCAAGAAGAAATTCTAACGGAGAGTCTCCGGAGGACCCCGTTTGTCTTTTTTTATTGCATCCCTTTATCTTGCTATTCATTAACTCCTAGAAACAATGGCACTTTCTAATTAGGAGCGAATTTCAAATGTGATTCTCATCATCTACTTTCGGATTTTCACCAAGAGCCGAGAAAATTCCCATACATTCACTTTTTTTAATCCTCAAGACGTCTTTGACCTCTATGTCCTCAACAATTTTTTCTAGCTTTGTTCCAACCAGTTTGAAACTGAATTGAAATCCTGAGCATGCGCAGAAGGATCTGTACGACAAAGACTTCAGATTTGAAGGGCAAACGATTTGAACGACGTCAAATATGACGTCCAAATCCTTCTGCGCATGCTCCAGGAGTTTCAAACTGCGGTTGGAACAAAGCTATTGAGTATTTACGATAGGGATTCTGAAAACAATTCAAAAGACAAATGACCAACAGGAAATAAGAATGCGGAAACGTCTTTATTACCAATCACCCATGAACATTTTTTTACCCCAGGTTATTAACATCGTTTACAGGAAGCGAACTATGGCCCAAGAGGCGAAGTGTAACAGCTATCGACCTTTCAAGTATCACGAATTCCATTTCAAAACCGGTTTTCGGGACTGAAAGCCAACGGGGAGATAAAAGATGCTTGGAGCCTGGAAACTTCAGAAAACCTTTCTGCGCAAGCAAATCTTCATTCAAATCAAAGCTTACACCGGGAAAAGAACTTTTAAAGGCCTTCGTTGACATTTCAAAAATTTAAAAGAGGAAGAAAGATTTAAAATATTTTTGCTGCATGTCATACTTCAAACACAGCTACAATAATTTTTTTTATGGCTTTTCTTAATTGTAATTACATATATGCAAATTTAGCTATCATTTACGATTGTATATATAAAAGATAAATAAAAAGTTAGAATTAATCATACCTCGCTAAAAATGATAATCGTAGAATAGGTGTAATCCTTTTTATGAAGAAAAGGAATAATCCATGGTTTTTACTCACAAGGGAAAACAGTTTTGTCGACAAGGGAGATACTTTTAGATCACAAAAGCCTCCTTTGTAAACGACACACCTGCGAACACGAGGGACCGGAGAAGACTGATAGAACTTCGAGTTGCAAGTTGTAGGATCTACGCGAACGGGACATGCGAAGAGAGGGGATTCCAGCTACCCCTCTACTCCTGAGGTGGCTTTTTTTTTCTCTCTTCTTTTATTTTCACCGATAAGAAGACTTTACATCAAAATATTATGATTATAATTTAACATTTGTTTGTATGTTCTGTGATATCTTCAGCTGCTGAAGAAGTTGAGGAGTAGCAAATGCTATTTAACACATTTTGCATTCCTTTAGTAATTTGTTGATGGAAAAAATTTTAATGTCTTCTTCATCCATTTTATAATGTATCATACCCTGAACTTAGTTGTATGTATATTTCGCGCTTCAGCTGCTGAAGAAGTTGAGGAGTAGCAAATGCTATTTGAACGCACTTCAGCTGCTGAAGAAGTTGAGGAGTGGCAAATGCTATTTGAACTTTTCATTCCTTTAGTAATTTCTTGACTAAAGTAAGATGGAAAAAATTGTTAATGTCTTTTCATCCATTTTATTCATTTCAGACGTTTTCTCTACTTATCAGCCCTGAGGGATAGCACGAGAAGGGCCATGAGATAGTAAGAAGTTGATTTTTTTATCAGAAGAAATAGTAACTAATAATATATTAGTTACTATTATTAGAAATAGTAACTAATAATATTTTGTTCCCTTTTTTTAGCTGAGAAGAGATGAATAGAATAAAACGAAATGATGACTTCTAGAGTGGTCTGCTAGGTAAGGTTTAATATTAATCCAACAGAATGCACTACTAGCGTATATCTTTTTTGCTGAAGAATGCTAGGAATGTGCACCACCCGGTAGATGGAAACTTATCCTCCAATGATTTTTCTTGTTGAAAAAATGGATATTCTAATTAATCTCTTTGCAAAAAGATTTTTCTGTATGACTTTTTTTTTACTATACAGGGTGTCCGGAAACACATGGCAAGCGTCTGGGAGAGCGTTAAAAAGTGGTTTTACGAAAAAAGTTAAATGTAAACCCCCCTTAATTTAAATCAAAGAATTGATGGTGTAGTTTAAAATCCGCCTGGATACAGGGTGTCCCAGACACAACCTAACTTCGTTATTTCAAATAAGAACCCCTATTTTTTATTTCAGATTCGTAATCTACGCAAAATTTCAAGTAGATTTGAGTACTCATATGACAATTTTGGACAACTTTTAAAAAAGGTCAAAATTTAGCGTTTTTTGCGCTAAAATCCGTTAAAATTGACCTAGGAGACTCGTTTTTTTTAATTCCACTTATTTTTTCCCGAAGAATCCAACTGTCTCAAATTTGAGCATCTTCGCATTCAGCATCACGAGATTTCGTCGCTAATGGCTTTTTTTCAAGTTTAACTCCAAATTCCATACTTCAAAATGGAAATTAGCGATTTGTTGACGGAATTTTAATTTTGATGCATAAACACAAAAGACGCTGTAGCTCTTTCAAAATTTGTGGTCCGAAAGAAAAATTCCTTTCAACAAGTGCTAATTTTCATTTCTGAACTAAAAATTTGGGTTCTAACTTGAAAAAAGGCCATTAGCGACGAAATCTCGTGATGCAGAATGCGAAGATGCTCAAATTTGAGACAGTTGGATTCTTCGGGAAAAAATAAGTGGAATTAAAAAAAATCGAGTCTCCTAGGTCAATTTTAACGGATTTTAGAGCAAAAACGCTAAAATTTGACATTTTTTAAAAGTTGTCCAAAATCGTCATATGAGTACTCAAATCTACTTGAAATTTTGCGTAGATTACGAATCTGAAATAAAAAATAGGGGTTCTTATTTGAAATAACGAAGTTAGGTTGTGTCTGGGACACCCTGTATATCCAGGCGGATTTTAAACTACACCATCAAATTCTTTGATTTAAATTAAGGGGGTTTACATTAACTTTTTTTCGTAAAACCACTTTTTAACGCTCTCCCAGACGCTTGCCATGTGTTTCCGGACACCCTGTATACTTTGTCAAAAGAGGAAGATTAAAGAATCTTATACAGTGTTGCCAGAAGACTTCATTGGTTTCCCCCTAAAAGAGTTTTATTCCCCCCCCCCCCCAGATTTCCAACTATTCCCCCTAAATTTTTATTAGTAAGTATAATGTGAAGAAAATTATTGCAATAGGTTTTCTTTTATTAATAAAGGTTTTAAATAGACTTTGGAAGGTAATAAACTAATAAATAACCATAAGACAGTAAACAAGAACAAAAAAACTAAAATTACTACTACTTCTCCCCCTAAAAAACCCCCCGAAGGCCTAAAATCCCCCCAAATTTAGGGGGAAAACCCCCAATCTGACAACACTGCTTATAGATATGAATAGATGGGGGGGGGGGGGGTCAAAATGACCCATATTGACACACAAATGTTAGGTTAATAAACTTCTGTAGGCTTTCCTTCGAAGCTAAGGCACTTATTATTGAAATGTATTGATTTTAAAATTAATTAATAAAAGCTTTTAACGTTAATTTTTAAAGTGGTAGATGCGAAATTCTGGCTAAAAATCTATTGTTTAGAGGAGGGAGGTCACCCGTCACCCTCGGTGGGTGGGATTCTGTCGACGGAACTAAAATTTCATCATTTTCCTCAATATTTATTTTTCTGTAGCAACGAAATTTTCTCTCCAAACGTGATTATTCAAGTGTAAAAAAAATTTGCTTTTAGAGGAAGTTTTGAAGAGGAAAATCTGTAAAAATGGAGTTCCTCTGTCAAAAAGAACGGGAAATTCCCAAAACTTCTGTAAGAATGGGGTTTATCTGTCAAAGACCGAGAAAACCAACCGGAAAACCTGTAAAAAATGGGTTCCTTTGTCAAAAACCGAGGAAAACTTTATGAAATCCTGTAATAATGAGGTTTCTCTGTCAAAAAACCGAAAGCTCTTAACAATCTACGAAAAGGGTATTCCTGTCAAAAAAACTCTCAAAAAACCTGTAAAAATGGCGTTCCTTTGCCAAAAAACGAGAAAAACTTCCAAAACTCATGTAAAAATTGGGTTTCTCTGTCAAAAACCCAAGAAACACATAAAAAATACTGTAAAATTGGGGTTTCTTTCTCAAAAAAAAACCAGGAAAACGTCCAAAAATCCCGTAAAAATGGGGTTCGTCTGTCAAAAAATAGAGAAAACAAGAAATTAGATTAAATTAGGAAAACTCCTCTAAGAATGGGGTTTATCTGTCAAAGAACCGAGAAAACCGACTGAAAAACCTGTAAAATGGGGTTCCTTTGCTAAAAAAAAAAAAAAAAAAAAAAAAAAAAAAAAAAAACCGAGAAATCTTCCAAAGCTCATGTAAAAATTGGGTTTCTCCGTCAAAAACCCCAAGAAAACTCATGAATATCCTGTAAAATTGGGGTTTCTTTGTCAAAAAAACCCGAGGAAAACGTCCAAAAATCCCGTAAAAATGGGGTTCGTCTGTCAAAAATCGAGAAAAACTGTAAATTAGATTTAAATTAGAAAACCTCCTCTAATTATGGAGTTTATCTGTCAAAGAACCGAGAAAACCGACCGAAAAACCTGTAAAATGGGTTCCTTTGCCAAAAAAAAAAAAAAAACGAGAAAAACTTCCAAAGCTCATATAAAAATTGGGTTTCTCTGTAAAAAAAAAAAAAAAAAAAAAAAAAAAAAAAAAAAAAAAAAAAAAAAAAAAAAAAAAAAAAAAAAAAAAAAAAAAAAAAAAAAAAAAAACTCATGAAAATTGGGGTTTCTTTATCAAAAAACCGAGAAAAATCCTGTAAATCAAGTGGAAATGGAGTTCCTTCTTCGATAAGCCGAGAAAACCCCCAAAAATCGGGGTTCCTGCTGTAAACGCCCAGAATCCTCTATAAATGTAGTTTTTTTAAGAATAAAAAACTTAACAAAACGTAATATTCCAGGTTTCTATCTCTATTTCCAGCGAATTTTTTTATCTAGCTTTTCCGGGAACCCCAGCTCCCACTTTGCGAACCCCTGGGCAAATTGATGTTATCAAGAAAATGAAAATTATTTATAATAGCTTCTATATTATCAAGAATGATGCATAACTAATTACTTTTGAAAAAAATAAACTTTAAAATAATTTCATCAATTTTTTTCCTGTTCGACGAGAAGGGCCATCGGCCACGTAATTTTCGGTTCGGTTGTGCAATGCGCGGGGAAAGGGAATTTTAACGGTAAAAGGGCCGAGGTTGATCAATAGTGGGGGAGCCCTTAAATTCAAAATGGAGCCCCACGATTGGTCCCCGCTCCGGCCGTTCCTTTGGCGGTTTTCTTCTCTCCCCACTCCTTTCCTCTTCACATTTTCGCCTGTGATCTCCACACGTCCACATCTCGTGTATTTATCATTTTGAAAAAAAGCCCTTTTTTTTAAATAATTTTTTTTTATTTAAGTTTTTAATCGTATTAAATTTATTAAACATGTTTTTTTTAATTAGGCTGGTGGAAAAGCTGGAAAAGATTCAGGAAAAGCGAAGGCGAAAGCAGTGTCTCGTTCTGCCAGAGCTGGATTACAAGTAAATAATTGTTTTTTAATATCTAATTTTTATTTTAAAAATTATTTTCAGTCTTTTTATTCCTTTTATTAGACAAGGATAACATAACCTATACACCTGACGCCAAGCTTGTTTTTTGTTACAAAATCTATAGTTTAATTTTAAAATTTTAAATGTTTAATTTAATTTAATAATTTATATTTTGTTATTTTTTGTAGTTTCCGGTGGGTAGAATCCACCGTCATCTTAAGAACCGGACAACAAGTCACGGAAGGGTCGGGGCCACAGCCGCTGTTTACAGCGCGGCGATATTGGAATATCTCACCGCCGAAGTAAGATTTCTTTTTAATTATTTATTTTTTTAAATAAATGAAAATTTTTTAAATAAAATTTTTGTTTATAAATTTTCTTTGGTTAGGTTGGAAAACGGCGTCGCGTCCTTTCACTCCAAGCCGGGTTCGGTTTTGCCGCCATTTACCCTTTCGGGCCCTTCTCTTTTTTCCCTCCTTTTTTTTAATTATGTTTTTTTCCTTCATTCATGAATTATTTATTTTTTTTTGTTTGACTATTATATTTTAAAAAATGATGATTGGTTAATTTTTTGCTTATTCATTTAGAGAGTTGCTTTTTTTTTATTCATGTACCTTTTTCAAGTTTAATCAGGATCTTTCCAAACAAATCTCAGAATTTTCTTATTTAATTTTTCGTTATTTTTATTTTAAAAAGTCTATTATATTAAATCTATTGCAAATTTTATAGGATTTCTATAGGAATTCCTATTTTGATAATTTTCTTTGACTTCTAACTAAAAATTAGTTGTTTTATTTAGTATAAAAAATTCTAAGAAAACCGACCAAAAACCAATAATCCGGCCCTTTGGTCCGAAAACCTATAATCTGGCCCTTTGGCCAAAAAACCTATATTCTGGAATTTTGGTCGGAAAACCTATAATCCGGCCCTTAGGTCCGAAAACTTATATTCTGGAACTTAGGTCGGAAAACCTATAATCCGGCCCTTTGGTCCAAAACCTATAATCTGACCCTTTGATCCGAAAACCTATAATTTGGCCCTTTGGTCCGAAAACCTATACTCTGGCCCTTTGGGCCAAAAACCTATATTCTGGAACTTTGGTCGAAAACCTATAATCCGTCCCTTTGGTCCGAAAACCTATAATCCGGCCCTTTGGTCCAAAAAACCTATACAGGGTGTCCGGAAACACATGGCAAGCGTCTGGGAGAGCGTTAAAAAGTGGTTTTACGAAAAAAAGTTAAAAGTAAACCCCCCTTAATTTAATCAAAGAATTTGATGGTGTAGTTTAAAATCCGCCTGGATATACAGGGTGTCCCAGACACAACCTAACTTCGTTATTTCAAATGAGAACCCCTATTTTTTATTTCAGATTCGTAATCTACGCAAAATTTCAAGTAGATTTGAGTACTCATATGACGATTTTGGACAACTTTTAAAAATGTCAAATTTTAGCGTTTTTTGCGCTAAAATCCGTTAAAATTGACCTAGGAGACTCGTTTTTTTTTTAATTCCACTTATTTTTTCCCGAAGAATCCAACTGTCTCAAATTTGAGCATCTTCGCATTCTGCATCACGAGATTTCGTCGCTAATGGCCTTTTTTCAAGTTAGAACCCAAATTTTTAGTTCAGAAATGAAAATTAGCACTTGTTGAAAGGAATTTTTCTTTCGGACCACAAATTTTGAAAGAGCTACAGCGTCTTTTGTGTTTATGCATCAAAAATTAAAATTCCGTCAACAAATCGCTAATTTCCATTTTTGGAGTATGGAATTTGGAGTTAAACTTGAAAAAAGGCCATTAGCGACGAAATCTCGTGATGCAGAATGCGAAGATGCTCAAATTTGAGACAGTTGGATTCTTCGGGAAAAAATAAGTGGAATTAAAAAAAAACGAGTCTCCTAGGTCAATTTTAACGGATTTAGCGCAAAAAACGCTAAATTTTGACATGTTTTAAATGTTGTCCAAAATTGTCATATGAGTACTCAAATCTACTTGAAATTTTGCGTAGATTACGAATCTGAAATAAAAAATAGGGGTTCTCATTTGAAATAACGAAGTTAGGTTGTGTCTGGGACACCCTGTATATCCAGGCGGATTGTAAACTACACCATCAAATTCTTTGATTTAAATTAAGGGGGGTTTACATTTAACTTTTTTTCGTAAAACCACTTTTTAACGCTCTCCCAGACGCTTGCCATGTGTTTCCGGACACCCTGTATTCTGGAACTTTTACCTCGGTTTATTTTGGTCGACGAAGTACCCTTTTGGAAAAAAAATTCTGGTGCCAAATTTTGATGGTTTTGTTTAATTTTTTCAGGTTCTTGAGTTGGCTGGAAACGCTTCTAAAGATCTTAAGGTGAAAAGAATCACGCCGAGGCATTTGCAGCTCGCTATAAGAGGTGACGAGGAACTCGACAGTTTGATCAAGGCGACAATCGCCGGTGGTGGTAAGTTTCTCAGTACTCTCAAATTTCTTCTATTTACTTTTTTTTTAAGGTGTCATCCCTCACATCCACAAGTCCCTCATCGGCAAAAAAGGATCTCAAAAACCTGTGTAATCGATACATTTCCCCACTTCAAAGAGACAGTTCAAAATAAGCCAAAGTGTTTTCGTCTCACCATGGACCTTACAATTCTGCACTTCAACTTTGGTTTTATTTGTATCCAAAAAGTTCAGTTTTCTCCATTTTATATCTAAAGCTCAATAAAACTTTTTGTATAATTTAAATTCTAACAGAGCCTTACCTTAGTAATAAAAAATTATTTTCTAAACTTATATTTTTCTTGAATTTTCCTTTTGGGGTCTTTTAATTTTAAGTTTAGATTTTAGAGTTTTTGACGTTTTTGTTTTTTTAAAACCTTTTTTTCTTAAGATATTTTTTCATAGTATTCAAACTCATGTATTGTTTTTTGTAACAAGTGCGCATTTGCTTTGTATGATAACGTGTAAATAAGTAATGATTGAATAAATTAGTTGTTTAATTCATAAATTAAGTTTTTATTTATTTTACCTCAAGTTCAAGATTTCCAGGTAGAAATAATGGATGTCCTAAAAATTTTTTTACCCCAAAACTTAAAAACATAATTATAAAGTCGGCCTTACATGATCGGTTTTTTCGTCGTTCCTAACCGTCGGGTAAAACGGACCGAAAATGGTGGGGGAAACTGTCGGCTTTAACTGATGAAAAGTTCACTCTTTTCATTGGTTTAAACCGTCGGGTAAAACGGACCGAAAGTAGAGGGGAAACTGTCGGTTTTGAATCGGCTCGTAGAGTCGTAGTTCTCGTCAAGAAGACATCAGGGATAACCAAACTTTTTTCATGTACACCCCTTTTACCCGTCAAAAAACGTAGTAACTCAAGAAATCCTGTATAAAATGGGGTTTTTACTTGAAAAAACCAACTAAAACTTCTGAAAGTTAGTAAAAATTGAGGAAAATTCATGAAAATCGGGTGTATCCTTCTAAAAAAATCTTGGAAAACTCTTTAAGTGTGGTTTCCCAGTCATCGTTCCAAACCGACGGTTTTCGCCCTCAGACGATCGGTTTTTCCGTCCGTTTTGTCCAGACCCGTCGAGCCAAACTGACCAGTAGTAGACAGTGATATCCAAACCTGTCGATTTTGACGATTCAGTAGGCAGTGAAATCCAAAAATGTCTATTAATTGACGATAAAGTGGGCAGTGGATTCCAAATCCGTCGATAAATTGACGTTTTAGTAGGCAGTGGATTCCAGATCAATAAATTGAAGATTTAGTGGGCAGTGGAATCCAAAACTGTCGACTAATTGACGATTTAGTGGGAAGTGCAATCCAAAACTGTCGACTAATTGAAGATTTAGTAGGCATTGCAGTCCAAAACTGTTGATTAATTGACGATTTAGTTGGCAGTGGATTCCAAAACTGTCGATAAATTGAAGATTTAGTAGGGTAAATATAGTGTGTAAATCGGTTGAAAATATTAAAGTATCTCTGGAAAAATGCTATGGCTGGCTGGAATCAAAAAGTTGAAATCGATTATATCCATATTCGACCATATTCCCCGAAAACCCAACTTTCTCAGAAGGCAGTTCTTGCAATGCCCTCTAGGGATCTTTTCTTAATAGGGGGAACCTAAAGGGAATCATTTTGCCAAATTTTCCTGACCCCCCCCCCCCCCCTCAGTTTTTTTGTTAGGAAAAGTCCCTTTCAACGAAAACTTCATTTTTTTTTCATTTATCAGGACCATCACAAGGAGGGTATCACAATAACACCCTTTTATTTTTGAACAATTGCCTCCAATTGGTGGATTTTGATATACAGGGTGTCCTCCAAAGACTGTTTTCACTGTTCTAAATTTTCTAAAAGACCCAGTTACTAAAAAAACCATCGAGAGTATCACAATCATTCCTTTTTTCGCAAAAGGGAATCAATAAAATTTTCTAATTTTTCGTACAATTACGTCATAAACTCAACAAGGTGCAAAAAGTAATTAAAAAACAATTTTCAGTTTCTCAAAGTTAATCTTTTGTCATGACATGCAACATTGTTCTTTGGCATCAAATAATCATTTTACAAGTATTCTACACGTCAGTTTTTATTTAATTAGGTTCAAAGTCTACGTATTCCGAGAGTTATATTATGACTCAGAGAGCCCCACTACGCTCGAAGATTAGAGAGGGGAAAATCCTATTAGCCCAACGGAAGAAGACAAGTGCCGCATTATCCAATTGCTTCACACAGTCAAAATCGAACTGAACTAATACAAATCTAATAAAATGTGAGTATCTTCTTTCTATCTATTACATAATAAATTAAAAAAAATATTATCTATGGCATTTACATTTTAATTATTATCATATGTCCCCTTCTTGCAGTAGTGCTCTTGTGGTAAAAACTAAACTTTATAAACTAAAATATTTATTTAAAAAAAAAGGGGTGAAGAACACCTTCCAAAAAACGATCATGGAGGGTAATTCAATTACTTCTTTTGAAAGTAAAAAAATGATACTATGTTTTCTGCAATCTTGCATCATGCATCATTTTTACTTTCATCATGAGAAAAATAAATAAATCAAGAAAATAAAGGAAAAAACATATTTTTACTCAAAATTTTCACTTTTGATGGGGGGGGGGGGGGGGGTCATAAAATATTTTATACCCGTCCATTTATGGATGACTACAATGACTATAGACAAACTTTCGCCTTTTTTAGTCAACTAGCATCGTCTTAAACTTTTTTTTTAATGGGGAAAAATTGCGTAATTTTTCTAGCCCTAATTTGTCTTCTTTTCTATGAATAAAATTATTTAGATAAAAAAAAAAAAAAACTAGGTAATCAGATTTAGATTATTGGAAATATTGCGCTGATTTAGTCATCTTTAAGGTAACTTATGCTCAAGAACTACTGAACCGATTTTGATGAAATGTAAGGAGGTTTTGAATTGAAAATGTGTTATAAGAATTTGATTTTTTTTCTTTTCTTGAGGAGTATAATTATTGAAGTTGGATTATTCTAGACTTTAATTTATACATGGCGTCATTCAAGGTAACCGAACTACCAAGTATTTATTTAGGAGATAGGTGAAAGTTAACTTAGATAAAAACGCTGCATCAGAAGAAAAAAATTTAAGGACCGAAGATGCTTATGGATTATGTGACTTTCCCTCTCAAATAGCTTTCACCTTTAATGATCACCTTTAAAAAAATAACAAAACAAAAACGATTATTTCTTTGTTTTTAGAAAGGAAGAGTTGAATAAAAAAAATTCTTAGTTGCAGTAAATTTGCATTTTTGTCCAATTAGTGAGTTTGCATTTTTTTAAAAACCAGGGCAAAACAATATACAGGGTGGACTTAATGCCCCCTCACGAAAAAACCCCCTTGATTTTTTAAATTAAAACTTTAAAACGGGATAAACTTCGCAGGAACCGCTCTTTTTGATGGCAGATTTGGTTTCTACACACAATTTCACATTAAATTGACTCTTTGTATAATTTTTTGTGTGCTTTGTTTCTTTCAAAAATAAAAAGTTCACTCGTCATTCCGAGATCCTTGTGAAAAATTTCTCAAAAATCTTCGTTGTAGTCAATATTTTTTTTTGTAAAATTCCTTATTTAATGAAAACAAGAATATGAAGTTCCTGAATATAAATTTAAAAACACTGAATATCTGATTTTTGTAAGAATATGACGTCATAACAAAAATGGCGGAATCAGTGGGAGGTTTTAACATTTATCTTGTTTTTTCCTGTTTATCGGTGTATAGAAATCCAACCCATTTCCATTTTGACTTCCTTAAAGAAGTTATTGTGATACCCTCCTCGTCGGGTTTTTGGGAAGGGTCTTCCAGACCCCGGAGGATCTGTACCGATCTCAACTTTGTCTGTGGTGCCGTGCGGCAGTAGCATTTTTTTCCAGAACACTTTACGGCCACGATTTTCACCAAATTTTTTCGTTTGCACTATGTTTTCAAATTACGACTTCATTTTAAATTAGTTTTTCAAATTCCTTGTTTTTTTTTTCTA
Source organism: Orius insidiosus (assembly GCA_014119065.1). NCBI lineage: Eukaryota > Metazoa > Arthropoda > Insecta > Hemiptera > Anthocoridae > Orius > Orius insidiosus. The sequence continues at coordinate 102,526 of JACGAQ010000462.1, forward strand.
GGACTGCCGACGTACAGTGCCACAGATGCAAGTTTTTGAGAAGTTGAGGCAAATCCGGTGGTCGGGTATGCCGTCAATACTTCAGCTGGTGTTTATAACAGAGTCAAGTTGAGCCACGGACTCATCAATTGGACTCTAAATTCGGCTGAAGGCGCCTTCGCACTCGCTTTATTCACTGTTGCTCCAATCGCGAACCGTCTGCAGTCCCCGATTCATGTCATCGACGACACCCTCTGCAAAGGCATCGACAAACTCCAAGAGAAAGTTCCAGTCGTCAAAGACGAGCCGAATCAAGTATGAAATCATCACTTTCTTATTTAACCACTAATTTTTTTATTTAGATTTATGAATCGGCAAAGACTTATGTAGCACAAACACGTGCAGTGACAAAAGTTCATGAAATTTCTTCAAGAAGTTATCAAAAAGCGAATGAAGTTTTGGCTCAGACATCATGTGGGAATATGGCCCTAAATGGGCTTGATACGACATCTTCTTATGCTGACCAGTACATCGACTATTACCTACCGGCTTCCGATGGAGAAGAAAATGAACATCGTAAGTCCTTATAGTATAATTATGATGGTATATTTTAAATATTTATAGCTCATCCGAGTTCTGAATGTGAAGACAAAGTCCTCCATACTGTCCACACCGTTGGAACCATTTCGACCAAAGTTGGCAAACGACTTTATAGATCGTTGAGCGATCGCTACTCTAAAAGAAGAGCCACAAGCGCTTCCACATCACAACATCAACCCCTAACTTTCATCCACTGAATCAACTGATGATGAAAACATCGATAGCAACTAACTCGCTTAAAATCTTTTTCTACTTTTTTTTATAACTTCCATTTATCTAATACTTTTCTATATTCTATTTCACTGTTTAAAGAATAATTACTGTTACGACTTTTTTTATAATAAAAAATGTAAAATTAAATTTTTAACCTTTTTTTTTAACTTCCTCAAAAAGAAAGATATTGTCAAACCAGACAGTATTCGGAAATGGTCTTCCACAGAGTTGGAATATTCATAAATCTAAAATTAGGAAGCTATTCATATTAATTTTAAAAAATCATAAATTTTTATCAAATTAAAAATCGCTGTCGGTCGACGAATCGGAAAGCATAACTTTGTCGATGCCCCGGGAGGTTCAGCGACGAAACTCATCGATTTGGCCGACGACAAGTACCGCGGTTGAAAAGAAGGTGGGCGCCGTCGAAAATTGCAATAAAACAAATAACTTTTTGTTTATTTAAATATCCTTCAATTTAATTTTCAGGTTTTGATGATTTCTTTAAGTTTTCATATTTTTGCACCAAATCATCTACACTAGCAGAAGCCTCTTTTAGACTATTTTCTACTTCAAAATACAATTCAGGTAACGCAACGTTGGCCATTTTAGACGGGCCGTTCAACAGCAATTTGTTTTCTTCTTTTATTTTCTTTAATCTAAAAATAATAAATAATAATAATAATAATAATAAAAAATAAACCTTACACTTCATCAACTTTGGCGAAAAATGATTTAGCATTTTCAAAAAACATTTTTTCCTCAAGAATCATATTTCATTTAGATTCAAAAAATCTGTGACACTTTCCAGATTTTTTTTTGAATCAAGTTGAGCGGCGTACAATTTTTTAAATGTTTCCTATAAAAACGAAATTTGAAAATGATTTTTGATTAAAAAAAACTTTACTTTATATTCTTCATATTTTTGGGCTAAAATTGCAGTCGAGTCAAAAGCAGAAATGAGCGAAGCAAAACTCGCTTTAGCTTTGATTCCTTCAGCTTCAATAAGTCGAGTATAAACTTCGGAAAGGACCCGAAGAGGGCGGCAGATGTCATAAAAATTTCTCATCAAAATCAACCTTCCTTGTAATCTATCCAAAAACTTGTTGTCTTCCAAACTTCAATTTGCATGCGATAATTTTGATTCCTGGCACGTCTTTCACCCAATTTTCTTATCTCATCGCTCAAATCAGGCGTCTCCTCTTGCCTGAAAAAACATTTTTATTTATCACCAAACTAAAAAACATACTCAAGAACAATTTTTTTCTCCTCTGTATCAATATCATCGACATTTAAATCTTGAACAAATTTTATGGCCTCGTCCAGCCAGTTATTTTCAATTTTTAACTTCTCCAAGTCACTTTCCAAAATAGAGAGGCTAAAATAGAAGTTTTTTTTACACACCTTGAAAAAATTAAAATAAAAACTTACGTTTGCATACATACATCCAAATGATTATCAATATAATTTGGGGGAAATCATCACTATCTTCCTATAAAGAGAATCTTTAAATAAAATAAGGAAAAATAAAAGATATGGGCTTGCATTTAAAAATAAAATAAAAATATCAATTTAAAATCGACTAAAAGTGGTTTGAAGAGCTCCAACGAGGGGGAAGTATAACGGAGGGGACGTACAACGGAGGGGGAAGTATAAGGGAGGGAAAGTATAAAGGAGGGAAGTATAAAGGAGGGGGAAGTATAAGGGAGGGAAAGTATAAAGGAGGGGGAAGTATAAGGGAGGGAAAGTATAAAGGAGGGGAAGTATAAGGGAGGGAAAGTATAAAGGAGGGGAAGTATAAGGGAGGGAAAGTATAAAGGAGGGGAAGTATAAGGGAGGGAAAGTATAAAGGAGGGGGAAGTATAAGGGAGGGAAAGTATAAAGGAGGGGGAAGTATAAGGGAGGAGAAGTATAAGGGGGGAGTATAACGGAGGGGAATTTTTTTTTCCGAAAAATTTTCCAAGTTTTTTTTTGAAAATTTTTCTAAGTGCCAAGGTAGAAATAATGGGCTCTTTGGACTAAAAAACCCGACGTGGAGGGTATCACAATAACTTCTTTAAGGAAGTTAAAAATGGATGAATTTCTAAAAATTTTAAATTGATATTATTTAATTTTTTTAAACCTTTATCACTAAATGAAAAGTTTATGGTGAATTAAATTAAAAATAACAATTTTATTAAAATTTCCTTAAAAAATGAATTCATTATTTGCAGTAGTTCGTCGCGTTCTAACACCAGCTAAGTCATTTTTTATCAATTTTGAGTTTGGCATTGTTCCTGATGGTAAATTTTGAGGAGAATCGAATTCCGTTGGTAGTTTAACCCTATTACCAACAGAAAACGCGTTGTTCACGATTTAGCAAACAGGTTGGCTCTCCTGAAAACCTAGGAAAAATGACATAGTCGGTGTAACTAACGCGACGATTATTAATATGAATGAATAATTTCATATTTTATAAATAAAATTACCTGAGTGAAAAATTTGGCTCTGATGTCCTTAACGATTGTTTGCAAAATGTAAAGATTTTCAAAAAACAGTTTACTGTTCTTTTCTTGGTTCGAGATAAATTTTTCATCATTTTCCTGAAATAAACAATAAGAAGAAGAAAGAAATTTAATTAAAATTACATTGGATGGGATTTCTTTACGTAAATTTTCAAAAGCCTGTAGGCAATTGTTGCTTTCATGGAAAAGACGTTCGCAATTTTCTTCATAAATTTTTGCATTATTTTTAAGAGTCTCTTTTCTTTATTGTAATTTAGATCTTCGTTTCGATTTTTAAGTTGTGTAAGTTGTCCTCTGTGAATGAAGGTAATTAAAAATATAATATTTCAAGAAAAACAAAAAACCTTAGAGTTTCCTCGACTTTCTTGAGATGGTTCAAAAGTTTTTCTTTTTCGGCATTTTCGTTGTCTAACTGTTCAAGAAATGCCTCGTGGTCTACACATTCGTCATCTTCTTCTTTAAAAAATTCAGCCAACCTCCTTTCAGCATCTTCTCCAGCTAATTTCCCATTTGCTTTCAAGTAGTTATATCTGAGGGAAAAATTTAGACGTTCTTTTTGAAGAAAAAATTTGATGAGCTTACAATTGCATCTCTTGCTCAGTGACAATGTTTTTTTGGTCGATAGTTTTGAGCCAGGCGAAAAAATCGGACATACCGAGTTCTTCGAGCCATCTTAATTTTTCAACGCTTAATTCGCGTCGACCGGTCACCGCCTCGTGAAGCCGAACGATTTCTTCCGCCATCACCAAACGAAAAAAAATCGTTAAATATTTTAAGCACACTGGGACTGTTAGTGTTTTCTGTACAAATCTTGTGATTGATAACTGATACCGCTAATCAAAACACGAGCGATTTCTACTCAAGCTTACCAATCTTCAAAAATGTAATTTCGGAGGGGCACGGTTTATGTTAAAAAAAAGTTAGGCACTGTATTATGGAGGAATCGTTCATTTTTTAGCTTTTTTCTTTTATCAAAATGAATAAAACCGAGATTTATGTTACCAATCTTCAAAAATGTAATTTCGGAGGGGCACCCTTATGTTTAAAAGTTAGGCACTGTATTATGGAGGAATCGTTCATTTTCTAGCTTTTGCCTTTTATCTAAATGAATAAAATGGAGATTTATGTTACCAATCTTCAAAAATGTAATTTCGGAGGGGCACCCTTATGTTGAAAAAGTTAGGCACTGTATTATGGAGGAATCGTTCATTTTTAGCTTTTTTCTTTTATCAAAATGAATAAAACCGAGATTTATGTTACCAATCTTCAAAATGTAATTTCGGAGGGGCACCCTTATGTTGAAAAGTTAGGCACTGTATTATGGAGGAATCGTTCATTTTCTAGCTTTTGCCTTTTATCCAAATGAATAAAACCGAGATTTATGTTAAGTCACATAGGCGAAAAATATAGATGTCTACAGAAAATTTAGTAAAATGAAAAAGAAAAATCTAGCCCAAAAAAAAAAGAAAGAAAAAATCCCGAAAAACCATAATTATGGACAAATTTTGGCCAGAGGATCGAGAAAAAAATTCTAAATTCCAAAAATTTTAGGTAAACTCCATAAAAAGGGTTTTGACAGAGCAAAAAATCGACGAAAAAAAGTTGTAAGCCCAAAAACCTATAAAAACAGTGTCAGATGATAGAGAAAAATGCAAAATCCCAAGACTAAAAAAAGTTTTTATCCTCCTAAAAATCCTCCTTTTTAAGAAATCTGTAGTTTTCAGACTGGAAGAAATAACACAAACAATGAACAGTTCACAATAAATTATAATTTAATATGTTAACAAAATAACAAGTCTAGAACAAAGTGAAAATTACAAAGTGTGTTTTTTTCTCTAAATATACATCTAAATTTTTGGTGATTTTTAAACATTTATTCTCTAAAATTAAGCTTTAAAAATTGTACATTGACAGGAGCAAACATGACTAGGGAATATAATTCATAAATTTTCAAAATTTATGGAATTTCTTGAGGTTTTTACAATAAACTTTTAACTCTTTATATATTCCCTGAGACAATACAATTAAATTGGTTATAATATAAGAAAGTTATTAATTAAAAAAGTTTTAAGTAGTAAGTTGCAGATCTTTGAAATAACAATGCAACCTTTTGGTCAGTAAAGAAACTAATTTAAAAGAATCAATTCAAGAAAAAAATTTCCTTTTTATTACCTTTCTTAACTCAAGTGTTCCTTCTAAATTGGAATGCTGATTTGTGTATTTACAGGATGTACATTTGTTTAAACAAATTGAAAAATTGTAAATGAGAAAATGGCAGTGAATATCGCTTTGTTTTGGAAATATGCGAGAGAAATGGAGTTTGAAGTTCGGTCGAGAAATTTATCCGGGATATCCTGAGCTTTGGTGACCAACCAGTTAAAACCTTGCCATCGTCTGTCTAGTTTCAATTGAGCTCCAACTTCATCCCTTATTCTTTCATTGTATTTATTTAACCACATAATCTAAAAAATAAAGTAATAAAGATATAATTAAAAAATTATTTACTTGTTCAGGACTGAGGAGTTTAACGTTGATCAATTTCATTTCGAACGGAATTAAAGTTGTTGTCTTAAATTTTAACCTTTTTTCCGTTGTTTCCGATAATCCTTTATTTATTTCAGTCTGAAAAAAAGTACTTAGTAGGTATTCTTAATTTTTTTAAAACTACTCTTACTTCTATTTTTTCAACTTCCAGAACATTTTTAAGTTTTATTCCAAAATCACCTTTCTTAGAGAAACTTGGACCTGAAAAAATATTTGTAATTTTGTGTGTGATGTATTTGAGATTTGGTGCTCGACAATTACTTTTATTGTTCCTAAATCTACCATTTAACTATAATTAAGTCAGTGATTCTCAACGGAGGCGGCACCGCCCCCCTGGGGACGCTGGAAAGTTACTGGGGGCGTTAAGCAAAATTTGGGTGATAGGGGCAATGGCTAAGTGGCTGGGGGCGTTAAAGTGAGTCCTTTTTTTTAAATTTAATTTTTATTAATGCGATAATTAACCGGCTCGTTAACCAAAGGGCAAAAACTTAACTGCCCGTTAAAAAATTTAAACGGCCCGTTAAGTAAAGGGCCAAAAATTAACCGGCCCATTAAGTAAAGGGCAAAAATACCGCTTGTTAAAAAAAATTAACCGGTACGTTAAGTTAACCATAAAAAATTAACCACCCGTTAAGTAAAGGGCAAAATCTTAACCACCCGTTAAGTAAAGGGCAAAAACTTAACCACCCGTTAAAAAATTAACCGGCCCATTAAGTAAGGGCAAAAACGTAACCGGCCCATTAAGTAAGGACAAAAACGTAACCGCCCCGTTAAGTAAAGGGCAATAACTTAACCGCCCGTTAAAAAATTTAACCGGCTTGTTAAGTGAAGGGCAAAAATTTAACCGCCCGTTAAAAAATTTAACCGGACCATTAAGTAAAGTGCAAAAATTTAACCGCCCGTTAAAAAATTTAACCGTACCATTAAGTAAAGGGCGAAAATTTAACCGGCCCGTTTAGTAAAGGGCAAAAATTTAACCGGCCCGTTAAGTAAAGGGCAAAAGTTTAACCGGCCCGTTAAGTAAAGGGCAAAAGTTTAACCGGCCCGTTAAGTAAAGGGCAAAAATTTAACCAGCCCGTCAAGTAAAGGGCAAAAATTTAACCGGCCGTTAAAAAAATTAACTAGCCCGTTAAGTTATTTTTTGTAGGTAAGGGGCGGTAAGTATTTTCCTCTTCTTAGGGGGGCTTCAAAAAGGTTGAGAAACGCTGAATTAAGTAAAAACAGGGTTCCTTTGTCAAAAACCGAGAAAAAATCCACAAAAATCATGTAAAAATGGGGTTTTGATCAAAAAAAACCAAGGAAAAATTCTAAAAATTATTTAAAAATGAGATTTCTTAGTCAAAAAACCGTAAAAACCACTTTAAATCCTTTTTTTTTTTTTTTTTTTTTTTTTTTTTTTTTTTTTTTTTTTTTTTTTTTTTTTTTTTTTTTTTTTTTTTTGTGTGTGTGGGAAAAGGCCGAAAAAAGAAACCCTTCCATTTTTAACTTACCAACGGTAATGAAATTTCCGTCATGGAATGTCTCATCTCTTTTATAACTTCCGTCAATCAAAATTGGACCTGAAATTTAAGGAAAAAATTATTAAATTAAAAGACAGTTTTTTAGAGAATTCTTAGGGTTAAATCCACTTTGATATCCAAAAATTTAGATTTTTCCTCAACTTTGAGGGTTTCTAATTAAGTATGAACCTTCTTCAGCTGCTAAGTGAGAACCGATGCTGGCCCCAGTTGGATGTTCGTAGTTATATCCTCCTTTCCATATAGGAATCCTTGCCACAACATCCGTAGAATAAACTTTCAAAGATTCCGGAAAAACCAACATTGAATAATCAATCAGGGCTTTCAAAACTCGAGTGTAACTATCAATCTGTTCTGCTGTCGGAGTCCCTAAATGAAAAGTCCTAGCCACTGAAGTCGTACCATCTAAACAACAATTGTTTAAAGCATTCAAAAAAATTAAGTTTTTCATTACCAACATACTGTCCTCCAGAATCCACAATAAAAACGCTTGAATAGTTCATATTTATGGAAGTATTTTCTCGCACATGATATTTAAAAGTTGTATGATTTCCAAAGGCGACCATCGTTTCATAACTTAAGCCGGTGGATAAAGCTTGCTCTTTTCTCATCTGGTCGATAAAATTTTTAACTTTTTCTTCATTCATGTTTTCCCTTTTTATCTAAAAAATAATTTTGATTTTATAAAAAAAGATAGGTTATGTTATATAGGTTAGGTCAAGGATTCCCAAACTTTTTTAGGGCCTGAGGTTCTGGTGAAAACGCCAAAATATACTAAAATGTGGGAAATATCTTTTTTTAAGTCTAAAGAACTCCCCAGTTAGAGAGAAACCCCTGTCAAAAAAAAATCATCCTAAAACGTAGGAAAACTCCAGAAAATCCTGTAAAAATAGGGTTTCTCTGTCAAAAAACCTAAAAAACTTCTGAAAATCCCGTTAAAATGGGGTTTCTCTGTCAATAAAACGAAGAAAAACTCCCAAAATCCTATAAAAATAGGAATTTCTGTCAAAAAGCCCAGATTCTTCTAAAAAAAACTAAAATGTGGGAAATATCTTTGTATTGGAAGTCTAAAAAAATTTGACATAGGTACAATTCGATTCTGATGATTTTTTGTCGCTCTTGGGGGTTTGCGGACCACATTTTGGGAAGCCCTGGGTAAGGTTATGAAGGTAAAGCCATATTATGAAGGTAATTACTTTGTCTTCTAGATATCCCATTATATCGCAGAAAACAGAAGCGTCCCTGATATGGGCATTCTTCATTCCTGTTCTTTCAGCGTCGTTTTTGATAGATTTCAATTTTAAGATTGGAGAGACTCTAATCATCCTGTGATCTTGCGCAATCTGATAAAAGAAGTATAAAAAAAATAAATAAAAAAAGACTAAAAATATACGGTTTCAAAAATCGCTCGATTTGCTCCTGGGTATGCTTTGTCTGCAGCAGGGAGGCAGAAACGTCTCCAAATTTGAGTAAACGTTCTCATCTCTTCCATTATCGAATGGTACTCATGAAGTCTAAAAAATATGAATAGAAATATTTTATTTTATTCTTTTCTAGCATACCTAACGCAGTTTGTATTGTAACAATTTTTGCTTAGTAAAGTTATGTTAACAAGGCGATCGAGCTTTTTTAAATGAGTAAATAAATCGACTCTTGTTTCGCTTATTAGAAGATAAGCTTTAATCACAGGCATATGATTTACATGCATCGCTCTTATATTAAGTACCCAAGCAATCTCATCCAACGCTGTAAAAACCATCGCATCGCAGTTTTCTTCTTTTAACGCTTTGCGAACTTCATTAATTTTTTCATTCCACGGTTTTCCTATATAAAGAATGCATAAATAAAAAACACAAAATTAAAAAAAAAACCTGTATATGCCAGATCGACCACATTAGCTTCAAGTTTTGGCTGTGAAGGTCTTTCGATCCAAATAGAATCGATCATATTGTGCTTTATATTTACAAATTTAATTTTTTTTCTTATATCTTCCGATAGGAAGTTGTACGGTATAAGAGAAGGATCGACGCCAATTCTTTGATGGTAAGATCTTATATTTTTTAAAAGCCAGTCTTCCATTGCTAGCTAAAAAAAAGATTATAGAAAAGTTTTTTTAGAAAATACTTCTGGATTGTTGAGACTGTAAATGGTCCAGTCGCATGAGATCATTTCTTCCGCTTGGATTATTTCGTTATCGTCGACCCAAATTACGGCTTTGTCTTTAGTTACGATGGCGATACCATTTTTTCCAGCGAAACCTGAGATGTATTCGAGTCTTCGGTCTCTTTCTTCGAGTTCTTGGCTCTAAAAAAATGAACTATAAAATTACATTTTTTAAATGAAATTACTTGATGTTCATCATAGTTTGTGATGATGTATCCATCGATTGGATTTGTATCAGGAGGTCTTTTGAATTCTTTTCTTAGTCTTTGCAGTCTTTCGCTTGTATCGACTTGTCCTTTGGGTACTTCAGCACCAGGAACGCAACTAGGGCGATGAATAGCTTCAAGTTCTCGGAGAAATAATAACAAAAAACCTAAAAATTATAGAAATATTAGAGTGAGTGGTTTCTAACCTTTTATTATGATGGGAAATTTTTAAGAGGTTAGGTAGATAAAACAAGAGAATCCATTTTTCTTCAAGGGATGAAATATTTCACTTTTATGATTTAAAACTTTTTAAATCTAGTTTTTTTTAGAACTTATGGCCTCCTATAGGGTGGTCCTAATGCCCTAGCCCAGCCCTAGCGTGTTTGCAGTTCATCCAATGACTTTTTTAAAGAAAAAAAATCACCGGCCAACCATTAACTAGATTAGGGTCCCTCTATCTTTCCCATCCTTCTATTTAATCCAGGCAAACATTAATCAAACAGACTTCATCACCCGGAACAATTCATTATTCGCCGATAGACACACTTTTTCCATCCGAAGACACGGAATCCTTTCAAAAGCCCATCATTTAAAACCGCAAAATTTAAAACTCTATGAAAAACAATACACAAACTGCGGTAGTGTTAATTAAAGTGTAAAAATAGGATGAAGTATCCAGAAAAATAGCAAAAAACGTAATTTGATGAAGTAGATTCTGAGAATAGACAAGGAACATGTGTTTTGAAAAACGTGACCCACTTTTTTTTTCCTCCCGGATTTTTTTTCTTCTTCATGAGAAACTTCAAAATTAAAGCTTCCCGGTCTATATCGGCTCTTGGTACAAAAATCTTCGATTGCGTGGGGATATGTAGTTAATTTGTGGGTGTATTCATTTCGAAAACGTGCTCACATCAACCTTGGATTTCTTTATCTTCCAATAGCAAACGACCATCGGGAGGATTGCTTCCAAACGATTTGAGAAACCTAAATTAAATGGAAATGAAGTCGAATAGTGCGTAGCACGTTCATCCATATTCATAAATTATATTCTCGTTCGAAAAATGGCGAATGCATTTGGCACAAAATGTGTGGAGCTAACTTTTGTTTGGCCGTCAATAAGACGATTTAACGACTGTTTAGCGAATGGTATGATGACCTAGCCACTGTTTAGCGGACAATATAACGGTCAATGACTGTTTAGCTGACAATATGACTGTTTAACTACTGTTTAGGTAATAATAGAACGGTCTAAAGACTGTTCAGCAGACAACAAGACGATATGACGATTGTTTAGCTGATAATAGAACGGTCTACAGACTGTTCAGCTGACAACCAGACCGTCTCACGACTGTTTAGCTGACAATATGACGGATAACGACTGTTTAGCTGATGATAAGATGTTCTCACGACTGTTTAGTTAACAATATGACGGATTAACGACTGTTTAGCTGATGATAAGATGTTCTCACGACTGTTTAGCTGACAATATGACGGATTAACGACTGTTTAGCTCATGATAAGATGATCTCGAGACTGTTTAGCTGACAATAGAACGGTGTGACAACTGTTTAGCTGATGATAGGATGATCTCACGACTGTTTCGCTGACAATATGACGGTTTAACGACTGTTTAGGTAATAATAGAACGGTCTAAAGACTGTTTAGCAGACAACAAGACGATAAGACGATTGTTTAGCTGATAATAGAACGGTCTACTGACTGTTCAGCTGACAACCAGACCATCACGACTGTTTAGCTTACAATATGACGGATTAACGACTGTTTAGCTCTTGATAAGATGATCTCAAGACTGTTTAGCTGACAATAGAACGGTGTGACAACTGTTAGCTGATGATAGGATGATCTCACGACTGTTTAGCTGATGATAAGATGATCTAACGACTGTTTAGCTGACAATATGACGGTTTAACGACCGTTTAGCTGACAATAGAACGGTCTAATGACTGTTTAGCTAACAATAGAACGATCTGACAACTGTTAAGCTCATGATTAGATGATCTCACGACTGTTTAGCTGACAATATGACGGTTTAACGACCGTTTAGTGACAATAGAACGTCTAATGACTGTTTAGCTAACAATAGAACGATCTGACAACTGTTTAGCTCTTGATAAGATGATCTCAAGACTGTTTAGCTGACAATAGAACAATGTGACAACTGTTAGCTGATGAAAGGATGATCTCACGACTGTTTAGCTGACAATATGACGGATTAACGACTGTTTATCTGATGATAAGATGATCTCACGACTGTTTAGCTGACAATATGACGGTTTAACGACCGTTTAGCTGACAATAGAACGTTTAATGACTGTTTAGCTAACAATAGAACGATCTGACAACTGTTTAGCTCTTGATAAGATGATCTCAAGACTGTTTAGCTGACAATAGAACGGTGTGACAACTGTTAGCTGATGAAAGGATGATCTCACGACTGTTTAGCTGACAATATGACGGATTAACGACTGTTTAGCTGATGATAAGATGATCTCACGACTGTTTAGCTGACAATATGACGGTTTAACGACTGTTTAGCAGACAACAAGACGATATGACGATTGTTTAGCTGATGATAGAACGGTCTACAGACTGTTCAGCTGACAACCAGACCATCTCACGACTGTTTAGCTGACAATAGAACGGTGTGACAACTGTTAGCTGATGATAGGATGATCTCACGACTGTTTAGCTGACAATATGACGGATTAACGACAATTTAGCTGTTGATAAGATGATCTTACGACTGTTTAGCTGACAATATGACGGTTTAATGACTGTTAAGCTGACAATATGACGGATTAACGACTGTTTAGCTGATGATAAGATGATCTCACGACTGTTTAGCTGACAATATGACGGTTTAATGACTGTTTAGCTGACAATAGAACGGTCTAATGACTGTTTAGCTAACAATAGAACGATCTGACAACTGTTAAGCTCATGATAAGATGATCTCAAGACTGTTTAGCTGACAATAGAACGGTGTGACAACTGTTAGCTGATGATAGGATGATCTCACGACTGTTTAGCTGATGATAAGATGATCTAACGACTGTTTAGCTGACAATATGACGGTTTAACGACCGTTTAGCTGACAATAGAACGGTCTAATGACTGTTTAGCTAACAATAGAACGATCTGACAACTGTTTAGCTCTTGATAAGATGATCTCACGACTGTTTAGCTGACAATATGACGGTTTAATGACTGTTTAGCTGACAATAGAACGGTCCAATGACTGTTTAGCTAACAATAGAACGATCTGACAACTGTTAAGCTCATGATAAGATGATCTCAAGACTGTTTAGCTGACAATAGAACGGTGTGACAACTGTTAGCTGATGATAGGATGATCTCACGACTGTTTAGCTGATGATAAGATGATCTAACGACTGTTTAGCTGACAATATGACGGTTTAACGACCGTTTAGCTGACAATAGAACGGTCTAATGACTGTTTAGCTAACAATAGAACGATCTGACAACTGTTAAGCTCATGATTAGATGATCTCACGACTGTTTAGCTGACAATATGACGGTTTAACGACCGTTTAGTTGACAATAGAACGTCTAATGACTGTTTAGCTAACAATAGAACGATCTGACAACTGTTTAGCTCTTGATAAGATGATCTCAAGACTGTTTAGCTGACAATAGAACAATGTGACAACTGTTAGCTGATGAAAGGATGATCTCACGACTGTTTAGCTGACAATATGACGGATTAACGACTGTTTAGCTGATGATAAGATGATCTCACGACTGTTTAGCTGACAATATGACGGTTTAACGACCGTTTAGCTGACAATAGAACGTTTAATGACTGTTTAGCTAACAATAGAACGATCTGACAACTGTTTAGCTCTTGATAAGATGATCTCAAGACTGTTTAGCTGACAATAGAACGGTGTGACAACTGTTAGCTGATGAAAGGATGATCTCACGACTGTTTAGCTGACAATATGACGGATTAACGACTGTTTAGCTGATGATATGATGATCTCACGACTGTTTAGCTGACAATATGACGGTTTAACGACTGTTTAGGTAATATTAGAACGGTCTAAAGACTGTTTAGCAGACAACAAGACGATATGACGATTGTTTAGCTGATAATAGAACGGTCTACAGACTGTTCAGCTGACAACCAGACCATCTCACGACTTTTTAGCTGACAATAGAACGGTGTGACAACTGTTAGCTGATGATAGGATGATCTCACGACTGTTTAGCTGACAATATGACGGATTCACGACAATTTAGCTGTTGATAAGATGATCTTACGACTGTTTAGCTGACAATATGACGGTTTAATGACTGTTAAGCTGACAATATGACGGATTAACGACTGTTTAGCTGATGATAAGATGATCTCACGACTGTTTAGCTGACAATATGACGGTTTAACGACTGTTTAGGTAATATTAGAACGGTCTAAAGACTGTTTAGCAGACAACAAGACGATATGACGATTGTTTAGCTGATAATAGAACGGTCTACAGACTGTTCAGCTGACAACCAGACCATCTCACGACTTTTTAGCTGACAATAGAACGGTGTGACAACTGTTAGCTGATGATAGGATGATCTCACGACTGTTTAGCTGACAATATGACGGATTAACGACAATTTAGCTGTTGATAAGATGATCTTACGACTGTTTAGCTGACAATATGACGTTTTAATGACTGTTAAGCTGACAATATGACGGATTAACGACTGTTTAGCTGATGATAAGATGATCTCACGACTGTTTAGCTGACAATATGACGGTTTAATGACTGTTTAGCTGACAATAGAACGGTCTAAAGACTTTTAGCAGACAACAAGACGATATGATGATTGTTTAGCTGATAATAGAACGGTCTACAGACTGTTCAGCTGACAACCAGACCATCTCACGACTGTTTAGCTGACAATAGAACGGTGTGACAACTGTTAGCTGATGATAGGATGATCTCACGACTGTTTAGCTGACAATATGACGGATTAACGACAATTTAGCTGTTGATAAGATGATCTTACGACTGTTTAGCTGACAATATGACGGATTAACGACAATTTAGCTGTTGATAAGATGATCTTACGACTGTTTAGCTGACAATATGACGGTTTAATGACTGTTAAGCTGACAATATGACGGATTAACGACTGTTTAGCTGATGATAAGATGATCTCACGACTGTTTAGCTGACAATATGACGGTTTAATGACTGTTTAGCTGACAATAGAACGGTCTAATGACTGTTTAGCTAACAATATAGCGATCTGACAACTGTTAAGCTCATGATTAGATGATCTCACGACTGTTTAGCTGACAATATGACGAATTAAAGACTCTTTAAAAGACAATAGAACGGTTTAAAGACTGTGTAGCAAACAACCCGACGATCTAACGACTGTTTAGAGGACATTATAATGGTCGAATCATTGTTTAGCTGACAATAGACCTGTCTAAGTACTGTTTAGCTGGTAACCAGTCCTTTTGGATCCTCCAGCAACTGTGATCAGAAGCAATAAATGAATTCAGTTTTCCTTGGCCTCCCTCTTTGATTTCTGGCTACATCTAATTACAGCAGCTGTTTAGTTCGCTATATATGAGAAGTAAGGAAAATAACAGAGTTAACACCATTTTTAACATAACAAAACAAGCAATTATGCACCTATAAATATTCTTTTTTAAAATTTTATTTGTCCCAGTGCCTGCTGCACCCTTCGACGGGTCATTAACATTTAATTGTCGGCTGAACTGTTGTTTTTATTGAATGAGTCGTAGCCGGAAGCAATGTCAAGGTTTTTGAGTCAAGAAAATAAAAAACCCTTTAGTCCACATTTTTGTAAGAACCGTATAAAATGGAATTTTTGACTGAATCTTCACTAAATATAACTCCCCATGAAAAAAAAGTTAGGAAAAAACCGCATTTAGGTATAAAAAAACAAAACTCGAATTTGAATAACCAAACTGACCAATCGTTTCAAATATAGAATGTGAGTCAAGGAAGTAGGATGTTTATTTATAAACAAATTTATAAATAGGAAAAAAAAATTTGTGAATCAAGTTCATTGCGAATTGGCCATCCTTGACTTTTAATTTTATAATCAGAGTACATAAAAACGTTTATTCAGAAAGGACGCGAGGATCTGGACAGACAGAAAATCTATTTCCGTTTCTACGATCGTAAAACAAGTAACTGAAGTTTTACATCTTCAGATAACCGAGACATGCCAGAGATAAATTATAATGGACGTCAAAATATTTTAGTTTTCCATAAATTTCGCTGTGGAGAAAATTATAAACTATTAAATCATTTATTTTTATATGTTTGTGTCTACACAGCGTTTTCTTTCCTATATAAAAATTGAGATTTTTTTATTTCTCATCATATTTTTGAATTAGTCAGCCAATAAAAAACAAATTAATCGTAGAAATGAACTCAATAACTTCCGAAAGATATTTTTTGATGCTTGAGAAGCAAAAAGCTCGATTTGGTCGGGCGAAAGCTGTTCTTGGAAGCCCTGAAAACTCGGGATTCTAGAAATTTTTTAAATTTAGTTCATTTTCTTCATCTTTTCATTCGGAAAATTCTTCCGAGTTTCTTTGACACTGAGATTCCGAGGTCCAAAAAAGATAACATGCGGTCTATTTCAGAGGCCAAAATAAACATGAGGTACAGGGGGGAAAACCACAAGAAATGCAAATAATTTTTTAAAGAAAACATTAAATCATTTAGTTTTTTGAGGTTGGAGTAATTGCTGTAAAAGCTGTAAATCTCACAAAATCAAGGAAAACTCTCAAAAATCCAGTAATATCGGTAAAGCGGCTATGGTACTTTGCACAGGACCTAAGATTTGGTTTTTTGATGTCGATAATATCGGAAAAGCGGCTATGGTACTTTGCACAGGACCCAAGATTTGATTTTTGATGTCGATAATATCGGAAAAGCGGCTCTTGTACTTTGCACAGGACCTAAGATTTGGTTTTTCGATCTCCGAAAATTCGGAAAAGCTGTTCCTGTACTTCGCAAAGGACCTAAGATTTAGTTTTTCGATATCGATAATATCGGAAAAGCGGCCCTGGTACTTTGCACAGGACCTAAGATTTGGTTTTTTGATGTCGATAATATCGGAAAAGCGGCTATGGTACTTTGCACAGGACCTAAGATTTGGTTTTTTGATGTCGATAATATCGGAAAAGCGGCTCTTGTATCTGCACATGACCTAAGATTTGGTTTTTCGATCTCCGAAAATTCGGAAAAGCTGTTCCGGTACTTCGCAAAGGACCTAAGATTTAGTTTTTCGATGTCGATAATATCGGAAAAGCGGCTCTTGTACTCTGCACATGACCTAAGATTTAGTTTTTCGATATCGATAATATCGGAAAAGCGGCCCTGGTACTTTGCACAGGACCTAAGATTTGGTTTTTTGATGTCGATAATATTGGAAAAGCGGCTATGGTACTTTGCACAGGACCTAAGACTTGGTTTTTTGATGTCGATAATATCGGAAAAGCGGCTATGGTACTTTGCACATGACCTAAGATTTGGTTTTTCGATCTCCGAAAATTCGGAAAAGCTGTTCCGGTACTTCGCAAAGGACCTAACATTTAGTTTTTCGATGTCGATAATATGGGAAAAGCGGCTATGGTACTTTGCACAGGACCTAAGATTTGGTTTTTTGATGTTGATAATATCGGAAAAGCGGCTCTTGTACTTTGGACAGGACCTAAGATTTGGTTTTTTAATGTCGATAATATCGGAAAAGCGGCTCTGGTACTTTGCACAGGACCTAAGATGTTAGATAAGATGTAAGATGTAAAAAATGGGTTTTTGGAGGAAAACGCACAAAAATCCAGCACAAAAATCCAGTAAAACGAAGTCTTTTGAAAAAGAACTTGAAAATATCGGAAAAGCGGCTATGGTACTTTGCACAGGACCTAAGATTTAGTTTTTCGATGTCGATAATATCGGAAAAACGGCTCTTGTACTTTGCACATGACCTAAGATTTGGTTTTTCGGTCACCGAAAATTCGGAAAAGCTGTTCCTGTACTTCGCAAAGGACCTAAGATTTAGTTTTTCGATGTCGATAATATCGGAAAAGCGGCTATGGTACTTTGCACAGGACCTAAGATTTGGTTTTTTAATGTCGATAATATCGGAAAAGCTGCTCTTGTACTTTGCACAGGACCTAAGAGTTGGTTTTTTGATGTCGATAATATCGGAAAAGCGGCTCTTGTACTTTGCACATGACCTAAGATTTGGTTTTTCGATCTCCGAAAATTCGAAAAAAGCTCTTCGGTACTTCGCAAAGGACCTAAGATTTAGTTTTTCGATGTCGATAAATCGGAAAAGCGGCCCTGGTACTTTGCACAGGACCTAAGATTTGGTTTTTTAATGTCGATAATATCGGAAAAGCGGCTATGGTACTTTGCACATGAACTAACAATTGGTTTTTCGATCTCCGAAAATTCAGAAAAGCTGTTCCTGTACTTCGCAAAGGACCTAAGATTTAGTTTTTCGATGTCGATAATATCGGGAAAGCGGCTATGGTACTTTGCACAGGACCTAAGATTTGGTTTTTTTGATGTCGATAATATCGGAAAAGCGGCTCTTGTACTTCGCAAAGGACCTAAGATTTGGTTTTTTGATGTCGATAATATCGGAAACGCGGCTCTTGTACTTTGCATATAACCTAAGATTTAGTTTTCGATCTCCGAAAATTCGGAAAAGCTGTTCCTGTACTTCGCAAAGGACCTAAGATTTAGTTTTTCGATGTCGATAAATCGGAAAAGCGGCTATGGTACTTTGCACAGGACCTAAGATTTGGTTTTTTAATGTCGATAATATCGGAAAAGCGGCTCTTGTAGTTTGCACATGACCAAAGATTTGGTTTTTTGATGTCGATAATATCGGAAAAGCGGCTATGGTACTTTGCACAGTACCTAAGATTTGGTTTTTTAATGTCGATAATATCGGAAAAGCGGCTAACTTTGCACAGGACCTAAGATTTGGTTTTTTGATGTCGATAATATCGGAAAAGCGGCTCTTGTACTTTGCACATGACCTAAGATTTGGTTTTTCGATCTCCGAAAATTGGGAAAAGCTGTTCCTGTACGTCGCAAAGGACCTAAGATTTAGTTTTTCGATGTCGATAATATCGGAAAAGCGGCTATGGTACTTTGCACAGGACCTAAGATTTGGGTTTTTAATGTCGATAATATCGGAAAAGCGGCTATTGTACTTTGCACATGAACTAAGATTTGGTTTTTGATCTCCGAAAATTCGGAAAAGCAGTTCCTGTACTTCGCAAAGGACCTAAGATTTAGTTTTTCGATGTCGATAATATCGGAAAAGAGGCTATGGTACTTTGCACAGGACCTAAGATGTTATGTAAGATGTAAAAAATGGGTTTTTGGAGGAAAACGCCCATTTTGCTTAAAATTTTAGAACAAAACCAAGGACAAAGCCCAAAAACATGAAAAAAATGGATTCTCTTGGCCAAAAAATCGAGCCCGAAAGTTCATAGAAAATATAGTTTTTGGAGGAAAAAAGCACAAAAATTTGGTTAAAAATAAAAATGGAGTAATTAAGAAGGTTTTAGTATTTTGGGAATAACTGCGGTTGATGTGAGATTTTTTGGGCTCTTTTTGCCAAAAAAATGTCCGAAAATACAGTAAAAGCTGGTTTTTTTGGCGGGAAATTCCCCAAAAAAACGATAACGGTAAATAATCTGATTTTATTACGTACTTTTCGTGAGATCTTAACATCTAATCGACCCCCCTTAAATTTAGACATTTTAGAAATGTCACCCACGTGCATAAAAGGGCGAGCCCTCAAACTATTAAAATGCCAACAATCCACTTTTACCTTTTGAACAAGAAAATCTGGGTTAATTTTTTTTTTCAAGCAATTTATTCACAGATTAAAAGCTGTGGGCGGTAGCCTTTCTCGCTAAATTAAAGATTTATCATATTAAAAATGGTCTGGCCAAAAATATAAAAAATCAACAAGGACGTGTGAAATCGAAAAAATCTGGCGGTGAAGCCCGTGAAAAAAAAAATGGGTCGGGTTTAGATGTCTCAGGTCATGCGGAAAATCTAGTGGAGGATAAGATAGGATCGTCCTTGCTTATAAATTGCTTTCTGACCCTTTTATTTTCACCCTAATTACAGAATGCCGATGTCATTAATGGCGCAACTCTATTTTCTCATTTAATTTATTAAGAAAGAAACGGAAAATCGCTTTTTAGGCGACAGGAAGCGGCCTTGTTTGAAAAAGACGGAATGTCTTTTTGAACGTGAATCGCAGTTGTAAGTGTTGACAAGATGAAAGATTACGCTCACTAAAAAGCGTCTTTTTTTACGTTCCAAAACGTTCGAATAGAACTTTTGACTATGCGAGACCCGATTTATAATTAGAGTGGAAAAAAGAAAAAAAAGATGGGCATTTATTGACAAAATTACCGTTTTTATCCAATTTTCAGGGTCTATATATTTTAAAATAACCCAAAAAGATGATATTGAAACATCCTCCATGTCTTCGGTAAAGATTCTTCCAGACCCCGATGAAAACTGTTGTCTGTGGTTCCGGCCGTCTGTCCCCAGTTTTTCCGGAACACTTCACGTCCTCAATTTTCATCCGATTTCCACAAAAATTTTACAAAAAGTAGGTACTCCTTATTTAAATAGAATTTATTTAAACAAATTTTTCTCGATAGAAATGCGTCAACCCCCCCCCCCCCGTTTTTTTTATCTGTTTTTGGGCCAAAAAACCGTCATTTTCAGGGATGTTGTCTGTGGTGCCCGGCCGTCCGTCTCCAGTTTTCCCGGAACACTTCACGGCCGCAATTTTCATCCGATTTCCACAAATTTTTACAAAAAAAATACTCCTTATTTAAATAGAATTTATTTGAAGAAATTGTTATCTACAGAAATGCGTCATCCTCCCCCCCCCCCCCCGTTTTTATCGGGTTTTCGGCCAAAAAACCGTCATTTTCAGGGATGTTGTCTGTGGAGCCGGCCGTCCGTCCCCAGTTTTCCTGGAACACTTCACGTCCGCAATTTTCATCCGATTTCCAAAAAATTTTACAAAAAAATACTCCTTATTTAAATAGAATTTATTTTTAAAAACTCTCGATGGAAATGCATTTTTCCACCCGTTTTTGGCCAAAAACCGCCATTTTCAGGGGTTTTTTACTATTTTGGGTTAAAAAATTTTTTTTTCTGGCTACCCCTCTTTCTTTTCTCCAGGAAAATTACCTTCTTTACTAATTTATAACATTTTCCTCTATTTTTCTGCCAAGAAACCCTCTTTTGTCAATTTTTTTTCCAATTTTCCAACCAAAAAACTCCATCAAAATCGATTTTCGGGCTTCTTCTCTTTCTTCATCCCCCGGAAAATTCCCCATTTCCTCCCTAACTTTTAAATTCTCGATGGAAATGCATTTTTCCACCCGTTTTTATCGGTTTTTTGGGCCAAAAAACCGTCATTTTCAGGGTTTTTCACAATTTTGGCTTAAAAAAAAAAAAAAAAAAAAAAAATTCTGGCTTCCCCTTTTTCTTTTCTCCACGAAAATTACCTTCTTTACTAATATATAACATTTCCCTCTATTTCTCTGCCAAGAAACCCTCTTTTGTCAACTTTTTTCCAATTTTCCAACCAAAAAACTCCAT
This sequence comes from Orius insidiosus, assembly GCA_014119065.1. Taxonomy (NCBI): domain Eukaryota; kingdom Metazoa; phylum Arthropoda; class Insecta; order Hemiptera; family Anthocoridae; genus Orius; species Orius insidiosus. The sequence goes on from JACGAQ010000462.1 coordinate 123,942, forward strand.
CAAAATCGATTTTCGGGCTTCTTCTCTTTCTTCATCCCCCGGAAAATTCCCCATTTCCTCCCTAACTTTTAAATTCTCGATGGAAATGCACTTTTCCACCCGTTTTTATCGGTTTTTTGGGCCAAAAAACCGTCATTTTCAGGGTTTTTCACGATTTTGGCTTAAAAAAAAAAAAAAAAAAAATTCTGGCTTCCCCTTTTTCTTTTCTCCACGAAAATCACCTTCTTTACTAATTTATAACATTTTCCTCTATTTTTCTGCCAAGAAACCCTCTTTTGTCAATTTTTTTTCCAATTTTCCAACCAAAAAACTCCATCAAAATCGATTTTCGGGCTTCTTCTCTTTCTTCATCCCCCGGAAAATTCCCCATTTCCTCCCTAACTTTTAAATTCTCGATGGAAATGCATTTTTCCACCCGTTTTTATCGGTTTTTTGGGCCAAAAAACCGTCATTTTCAGGGTTTTTCACAATTTTGGCTTAAAAAAAAAAAAAAAAAAAAAAAAATTCTGGCTTCCCCTTTTTCTTTTCTCCACGAAAATTACCTTCTTTACTAATATATAACATTTTCCTCTATTTCTCTGCCAAGAAACCCTCTTTTGTCAACTTTTTTCCAATTTTCCAACCAAAAACTCCATCAAAATCGATTTTCGGGCTTCTTCTCTTTCTTCATCCCCCGGAAAATTCCCCATTTCCTCCCTAACTTTTAAATTCTCGATGGAAATGCACTTTTCCACCCGTTTTTATCGGTTTTTTGGGCCAAAAAACCGTCATTTTCAGGGTTTTTCACGATTTTGGCTTAAAAAAAAAAAAAAAAAAAATTCTGGCTTCCCCTTTTTCTTTTCTCCACGAAAATCACCTTCTTTACTAATTTATAACATTTTCCTCTATTTTTCTGCCAAGAAACCCTCTTTTGTCAACTTTTTTTTCCAATTTTCCAACCAAAAAACTCCATCAAAATCGATTTTCGGGCTTCTTCTCTTTCTTCATCCCCCGGAAAATTCCCCATTTCCTCCCTAATTTTTAAATTCTCGATGGAAATGCATTTTTCCACCCGTTTTTATCAGTTTTTTTGGCCAAAAAACCGTCATTTTCAGTGTTTTTCACTATTTTGGCTTTAAAAAAAAAAAAAATTTCTGGCTTCCCTTTTTTCTTTTCTCCAGGAAAATTACCTTCTTTACTAATTTATAACATTTTCCTCTATTTTCTGCCAAGAAACCCTCTTTTGTCAACATTTTCCTATTTTCCAACCAAAAAATCCATCAAAATCGATTTTCGGGCTTCTTCTCTTTCTTCATCCCCCGGAAAATCCCCCTTTTCCTCCCTAATTTTTACATTTTCTCTATTTTCTCACTCATAGTTTATAAATGAAATTTGTTTTAAATATTAATTTCGACATACCGTGTGTAGGAACCGGTTTCATATAAAAACTAATAGAGGGGTAATTAATGTATTTTTAATTAGAAAATATTCTCAATGATCTTAAACGGTTTTGCCTTTATCTAAATTTCGCCTTGAAAAAGCCCACTCCGTCGTTGTTTGTACCATTTGTTCTAATAAGGGCTCGGGTATAAGTTCTGCTTTTTAAGGTGCGCCTTAAATAGGTAGAAACAAGGACAGATTTACTGATTTAAACAAAAAGCAAATAAAACGCCACAGTAGCTAAAGAAAATCAAAGAAATCCAATGATTTTGGAGAAATTTCCAAAAAATAATTTTTCCTCAAATCTTTGTAAAAGGATTACGACGAAACTATTCATCTGATTTTCTTATATAATATATTTTTGGAAAGAGATCTTCAAAGCCAAGAAAATGGCTAGCAGTTTTTTTGGAAAAAATGTTTTAGTCGAAAAGTAAGCTTTCCATTTTCCAAAGGAAAATTTTTTCGGAAAAACTGCTCCCTAGACCGTATAGACATTCCCAAACTAACGAAAACTAGCTTTTGTAAACAATTTTCCGACAATTTTTAGTGCTCAAATATAGGAAAGTAATTTTAGGCATCTTCCCTCTTTGCCTAAAGTTGAATTTTATAATCGGATCCGCCTTAAAAGTGATTTTCGAGGCTTTCCCCCTCAGTTTTGAAAAACTTTTTTTACAGGATTTTTAGGAGCAACTGTAGTTCGGGGTCTGGAAGGCCCTTTCCTTAAGACATGGGGGGGTCACAATAATTGAGGCGCTCCGGGTACGAAGGACAAATTTTTTTTTTTCATTTTCAGATTCTAGACCTTTTGAAGAATACACCAATGTAATTTTTATATTGAGTTTGCCCTTTTTTCCCCTTTAAAATACGTAAAAACCGATATGCGGCAAAGCTCTAACTGCGATAACCGAGCGGGTACGAAGGGCGAACTCGTATCCTAGTCCACTACCCCCACTCCTTTTCCGGGAGCCCCACTCCTCGTGGAACAGCTCACCGCCACGAAATAAAAATATATTATACATTTTGTGAATTAATAATCGTAAAAAATATTCGAAAATTTTTAAAAAACCCTTTCCTCTATGATTCTATAAAATCTAAAATCTCGCCACGAAAATTCCAGAGAGTAACTTTTCTGTCGAGTTCGCCCTTAACAGAAAACTTTAAAATGCGAATATCTCGAAACTACGTTTTGTCGAGTTCGCCCTTCGTACCCGGAGCGCCTCAATTTCTCTTTGAGGAAGTTTTTAAAAAGTGCATTTTTTTAAATCTTGTCAATAGTCCAAGAAGCAAAAAAACCTTGATTTTTTTACCGTAGACTTAATTTTAAGATTTACGCAATAATTGAAGAAACAGGTGTGTTTAATTTACGTATCCTCTGTCGGCTTATTGGATTTTTTTTCCCCGCTATTGTTTTAGGCGGATGTTATATTGTAAGCTCAAAAAAACAAAAGGATCCGAAACAAATAAATTCGCCAATAATTCAAACATCCGTTTTATCTAGAATCCTGTGATTCATTAGAAAAGTACTGTCTGGAGCTGGAACTTCCTCAAAAGGAATATTAACGAAAACAATGCAGAAAAAATGAAAATCTTGGCCTAATCAGACTACACGGAATGGGCCAAATTTTCCCCAAATATTGAAAAAAAAATGGAGAATCCTGAAATTTCCAAGATGACTACAAAAGAAAGTTTTGTAAAAAAGTGAAAATCGGATGAAAATTGCGGCCGTGAAGTGTCCAGGAAAAACGGACGGACGGCACAACAGACAATATCAGTTTTCCTCAAAGTGGTCTGACAAACCCTTTCACAGAGGTGGGTGTCACAATAATGTCTCTTTGAGGACGTCAAAAAAACGAAAATTTTTGAATTTAAAAATCTTCTGAGCGTCTTACCAATTAATTTTGAGGCGTAGGTCTGGAGAACACCAACGCAAATGGTGTTAACTAGGTTTTCAAAATTGATTTTTGAAAAAAAAGTTCCTTTTTTACAGAAATTGACCTATTTTTAACAATGTACAAAATCGCACAAGGTTAACACGAAAGGATGTACCTATTAGGTTTAGTGTTTTGTGAAAAATTGATTTTCGTCTAGTTCATTACTAAAATAAGATACTCAGATCACACCCTTTTTTGAGATCGATTAAAAGCAATCGAGAAAAAAAGAGGAAATTGCTAAATGAGTGGCTCCTTTTTTTTTTAAGGGGGCTTTTAGTCAAAATTAATGAATGATTGATCAAAAATCAGAACCATGGCTAATCGAGGATCAACATTGTTACAAATTTGTCCTTCCTTGGTTTTTTAAAACTGATTTTGAAGCTGCGAAAATTTTACGCAAACTAAAAATTTCAGTTTAAGTTTAAAACAGATTTTCCGATTATAAAAAAAAAAAATAAAATGCTGCAGTAGCCGATAAAATAAAATCCCAAGAAGTGAATAGTGTCCACTTTTACAGAATTTTTTTACATTTTCCCTAGGAATCCTCGAAAATCTTTTAAAGCAATTTCTTGTGTTTTTCTAGGCTTTTTAAATAAAATGAAAAAATTCGTGGTAACGTACGAAGTGGTAAAAAAAAAATGAATAAGGGTGGAAAGAGGATTTTTATAAACTAAAATCTTTTTGTAGGTAGGTACTTTTTTTTGCTAAAATAGTTGATGGAATATAACAGGAGTTTACTTACAAAAAACAAGAAGCGATTTCATGATTAAAGTTTTTTTTTTCGTCTACTAATTGATATTTCGATAAAGGGCGTTAATTTTCATGTTTGAACCTCACAAGGCGACGGATTTTTTTAGACTGAGCGTCCTCCCTGAGATGGAATTGAAACCGTGAACGGTCGCACGCTCGATCCCCACCCAGACTCTGCCCTAAAGACAAACAAAATCGGCGAAATTTCTTGTTAAAATAATATTAAAAATAAACAATTAATTAGTTTGCTAAAAAAAAAGTGCATGTGGCTTCGTGGAATAGTTTTCTAAAAATAAACATTTCAATGAAAAAGCTTAACATTTTATGAAGGGAAGAAGTTGAGCGTTGAGCCCTGAGTCAGGCACGAAATTGTTAGTTATCAGATTTTTACTCAAAACCAGAAAAAATCAACATTTAGCAAACATTTTAGGGGTTCCATGTAAAAATTGTATTTTTTTATAGGAAGAAGATGTGGAAAAACGCCCAAAAAGCCAGAAATGCCGAGAGTATGGACGAAATCGCCTCTTTTTTGAGGTGGAGGCAGTTTTTTGGCTGTGGGAACGCTGATGACAGGTTACAACAAGAAATTAACTGTTATTTTACTATCAATTAACCAATAATAGAGGAAGAAATGACTGTGATAACGGGTATCTCATGACGCGTTTCACAGTGAAAGAAATGATTGTGATAGACGGAATTGCTCACCTGACGAGGCTTTTTAAGCCGAAACGCGTCGTGAGATACCCGTTATCACAGGCATTTCTTCCTCTATTATTGGTTAATTGATAGTAAAATAACAGTTAATTTCTTGTTGTAACCTGTCATCAGCGTTCCCACAGCCAAAAAATAACTGCCTCCACCTCAAAAAAGAGGCCATTTCGTCCGTTTCTGGCCATAACCCTTTTTGGGCATTTTTCCACATCTTCTTGTCTTATAAAAAACAATTATTACATGGAAACCCCTCAAATGAAATGTTGATTTTTAATTGTTTGATAGTAAAATCAATAACTTGCGGAATACAGACGTAATAAAAATTAAAATGTAAATTAACTGTTATTTTGATACTCAAAGGTTTAGGACAAGAACTTACATGGTTATCTTATCAATTTTTTTAGGTTAAAAGGGTATCCCAACGTAAGATCGGCGATTAAAAATGACTTAGTTACTTCCAGAATTTAAACTTTTTTTCTAGCTAGGATGTTGGGTAAAATAATTTTTACCACACCCTCCAAAAAAAGTCGCTATTTTTTCTACATTCGTAGAACACTAAAAACGCCAGTAAACGCAAAAACTAGGGTCTAAATTTCGAATTGTGGGGATGACCTTACTCAATTTTTAGTTTAAAAGCTTCTATTTTGAACGATTTCAAAAAAAGTGATGGCTGACTTTTATCAAAGAAAAAGTTCAACACTGAAAACACCCCTAAAATACAAACCTGACGCTATCAATGACCTGTCATTTCATCATCCAACCTTCGCCATTTCAAAAACAAGGAGTCAATAAATAAAAATGTTAATAACTTATTTATTTTTTTAAATGCTTTTTTTTCTTTTCATCAAAACAATACAAAAGCAAAATGAGGAACACTTTTAGACCATTTTCAAAACAAAATCCTCAAAGAAAACAAAAATTTGAACAAACGAAAAATTACACTACATACACCTGAATGTCAGATGTAACCACTTTACAAACTTATCACGACAGAAAGCTTTTTATAGAATAAAAATTATTTTTCTGTCTTAACAGCTTTAATATTACCCAATATTATAAACATAATATACATTGATAACTAGCTAGAAAAAAAATCAAAGAAAGAACAGTCTTTGAAATTTTTCAACACATTTATTTAAAAATTAGGAATATAATAGTGTTAAGGAAGCTTTGACTTTGTCTAAAAGACATTTTTGGACACTAATTTCAACCTAAACCTTTACAAAAAACATTATAAATAAATTGACCCTAATAAATTTCAACAACATTCAACTATACGAATATATTTTTCTTTTTATACAATATCATACAAAAGGGGAGAAGGGAAGCGAATGTACACAGCGGAAAAAGAATGTTTGAAAAATATTTTGGTAAAATCGTCTTTTTTACACGATTTGAAGATAGAAAGCCGACCTTTTTTATTTACAATATTACACAAAATCTAAGAATTATTATTAAAAAAAATAATAAGTTTGATTTTGAAATAATATTATTTTTACGTATGTGGCGACTGGCTATTTAAATTTAGGCTTTAAATAAATATTTACAAAATAAAAACAAGCGGTGGGTCAGTCTTCATATTTTAGTTGTGAGGATTTTTCGCTATGAGAAAGTAGAAATTGGTCACTTAGAGGTCCATAAAAAAAGAAGAAAAAATTGTGAAGTTAAGAGAAAAATAATTACTACTAAATTAAAAATTTTTTTCCTCTTCAGTGAATAAGTCAAATTAGTGGCAAATTTTAATAATAAGTGCTAATTGAAAAAAAAAAATCAAAGCCCTTAAGTGCACTTGAAGAAAGAAAAGAAAAAAACCACAACTTGAGAATATTAATTCAAAGATCATTTCATTTATGTACAATTTGAGGCCGATAACTAATTAATATATTATGTATAATAATATAATCACATTTTTTGTACAGTATAACCCTTCTTTTTTTAAACCTAAATAACAATCTAAAGAATTGAGCTACTTTTTATATAATTTTAAAATATTTATAAAATATCTTTACTAGATCACCACTCCCTTTTATTTGTTTACATTTTCAAAATGTTCCCGAAAGTTAATTTAATAATAAAAATAGATTTCAGAAAAAGAAATCTACCTGAAACGGACGATATGCGAATTTTAAATGAAATCCAGGAAAAAAAATAAAATTCGGTCTAAAAATATTTATAAATTTAAAAATTATTAAGTAGGCTGAAATTCCCTGTAGTAAGGATTGACGCCTTTGATTGGAAGTGGGTGGGCTTCCGTGTTGTAGACCCATTCGTCCAGAGAAATTAAACTGTCGTCGCTAAATAGAAGGTAGAGATACTGAAAAAAGATAAATAAATGCTTAAGAAAATTTAAATTTACTTTTAGGTTTCAGCTAAAAAGAAACTTTGTTGGACGTCATCTTTGACTGGATCGTCCAAGTAGACATTTTTAAGGCCGGAATAACCAGTCGGAGTTCGACAGTATTTTTCTAACGCCTGAAAATGAACAAAAATTTAAATAATGTTGGCACTTCTGATACAAAATAAACAAACCTGTACAGCATCCCATCCCCAGTCTCTATATTTTTGATCTTTGGTTAGCCGCCACAAATAAAAATACGACTCGATAACTTCTGGCCTAAGTAGATAATATTTGTCGTTTGTTCTCACAGCTTTGGCTTCAACAGCGTCAGTAAATCTAAAACAAATAAGTTAAAAGTACTGTCTAGAGGTCCTCAACAGGAACTTCCTCAAAAAAGGGGAATTTTAACAAATTTTCATCCCACAATCTAAAAAATAGGTTTGAAGAAAAAATAAAAGTTTTCGCCCAGCCTGGCCAAACGGAACGGGGTATGAACACCCCAAATTTTTCCCTGCCTACTGTATCTTTTGATGTATTGAGGAATGATGAAACGAAGTAAATTTTATTATTTTAACCAAGCTTACGGGAACTTTTTTTCTCCATCAGCAGAATATAAAACGAACAGGTAAATTGGATTTCAACTAACACATTATAATTAATTCAACGATTACCTTTAAAATATTTCTATGAAGTTAGGCCATTAAATTTTAAAATGAAAAATTAAATCGTCGCGTTAGTTCTAACACCGGATAAGTCATTTTTTATCAATTTTGAGTTAGGCATTGTTTGATGGTAAATTTTGTGGAGAATCGAATTCCGTTGGTAGTTTAACCCTATTACCAACAGAAAACGCGTAGTTCACGATTTAGCCAACAGTGATGCATTGATTCCAATGAGAAATTAATCCGTATTTTGGCTCTCCTGAAAACCTTGGAAATGACTTGTCCGGTGTTAGAACTAACGCGACGAAATAAAAATTGATTTTAAACAGTGCGATCCAAGTTGCGAAAACAAAATAATGAAAACCTTGAATTAACAGTTAGGTAGATTTCTTTTCTTTGAAATCAAACTATTTTTATACTTCAGGTACAAATTTTAGCGAGCTGAAGAAATTTGTGAAATTATAGATTTGTTCCAACCCAGTTTGAAACTCCAGTTTGAAACTCCTGGAACATGCGCAGAAGGATTTCGACGTCAACTTTGACGACGTTCAAACCGTTTGTCCGGCAAATTTGAAGTCATTCGATGTCAAATTTTCTGCGAATGCTCCAGGAGTTTCAAACCAATTTCAAACTGCGGTTGGAACAAAGCTTTTAATTTGCACGTTTTGAACATTGAAAGGATTCAGGTTTTAGTTTTGAAATCAAGTATCTTGGGTAACTATTTCAACTTAAAATTTAAAGCGCCAGCGATATTTCCAAAAAAAAAATGGTTAAAATCTAGTTTATTAATTTATCTAATCACCTGTTAATGGTTGTCATTATTTTGTTTTTGTGGACCCTACAGTTTGAAATCAATTTTTACTTTTCTTCCTTCAGAAGAATATTTTTAAGGTAACCGTTCAATTATTTTTGAGTTTTCAGCCGGATGAGTAAATTCTTTGGGGATTGTGGCTAATGAATTAGTTATATAATAGTTATTAGTTTATTACTAATGGTTCAATTAGTTATAATATGTACTATACTTTAATCATTCGTTATACAGGGTGTCCGGAAACACATGGCAAGCGTCTGGGAGAGCGTTAAAAAGTGGTTTTACGAAAAAAAGTTAAATGTAAACCCCCTTAATTTAAATCAAAGAATTTGATGGTGTAGTTTAAAATCCGCCTGGATATACAGGGTGTCCCAGACACAACCTAACTTCGTTATTTCAAATAAGAACCCCTATTTTTTATTTCAGATTCGTAATCTACGCAAAATTTCAAGTAGATTTGAGTACTCATATGACAAGTTTGGACAACTTTTAAAAAATGTAAAATTTTAGCGTTTTTTGCGCTAAAATCCGTTAAAATTGACCTAGGAGACTCGCTTTTTTTAATTCCACTTATTTTTTCCCGAAGAATCCAACTGTCTCAAATTTGAGCATCTTCGCATTCAGCATCACGAGATTTCGTCGCTAATGGCCTTTTTTAAAGTTTAACTCCAAATTCCATACTTCAAAAATGGAAATTAGCGATTTGTTGACGGAATTTAATTTTTGATGCATAAACACAAAAGACGCTGTAGCTCTTTCAAATTTGGGGTCCGAAAGAAAAATTCCTTTCAACAAGTGCTAATTTTCATTTCTGAACTAAAAATTTGGGTTCTAACTTGAAAAAAGGCCATTAGCGACGAAATCTCGTGATGCAGAATACGAAGATGCTCAAATTTGAGACAGTTGGATTCTTCGGGAAAAAATAAGTGGAATTAAAAAAAAACGAGTCTCCTAGGTCAATTTTAACGGATTTTAGCGCAAAAAACGCTAAATTTTGACATTTTTTAAAGTTGTCCAAAATTGTTATATGAGTACTCAAATCTACTTGAAATTTTGCGTAGATTACGAATCTGAAATAAAAAAATAGGGGTTTCTCATTTGAAATAACGAAGTTAGGTTGTGTCTGAGACACCCTGTATATCCAGGCGGATTTTAAACTACACCATCAAATTCTTTGATTTAAATTAAGGGGGGTTTACATTTAACTTTTTTTCGTAAAACCACTTTTTAACGCTCTCCCAGACGCTTGCCATGTGTTTCCGGACACCTGTATATCCCGTTAATGAAAATAAATCATCCGTAAGCTTGGGTTGAAGAAAAAAAAGAAAAAATTTGCCTTGTTTATGAACATCGTTCAATTCTTCTTTCAAAAGCTAAAAATTTGTCTTTCTTGGTCAATATCTGAAAAAAACTATTGATTTTTTACTTTAAATAAATTCTAATTAATATAACGAAAACAATATTCTTGTTTGACCAAAATTTTGTTTCTTAAGAGCTGGGCT